>JAUESR010000072.1:0-41911 GCA_030914345.1 Drosophila koepferae
ACCCACCACTAGCCAGCCTACGGATTTTACAGAAGTTTCGTCTTTGGTCAATTCAAAGAAATGAAAATTCAAAACAAAACAAAAATAATACTTCCAAATTAAGTAAACAAGATTCTACTCAAATTCTAAATTCAACTCTAAGAAATTATAATACAAAAGATTAAAGTATAATTAAGAATTGAGGAAACAATAATAATTGTCATGTCAGATTTGCAGATATAAAAATGCTTAAATTTTTATATCCAGATTTAAATCGAAATGAATTGGAAATTCTAGATACTTTTTAAAGACATTCAAAATTTTTAATTGTTGAAGATATTGACAACTCTTCGGAACTAAAGTACACATTTAATTAAGCTAAAGTTCCTAGACGTTCGCTGTCCCTATTCGCGTATCGATGGAGTCTCCGGATGCGCATCAGAGTTGTGGGCCTGTAACGATGCCACATGACATACAATTTGTCCACATAGGGATAGGTTGGATTGTCACCGAATAGCTTGACCAGTGCATCGATATAAGCAGGGCCGTAATTCAACTTATAAACCCTTATATCGGCCGCATACTTCAGGTAGTGCAGAAGCAGAAAGTAGAATATCAGCCAATTAGTTATTGTCAGATACAACGGCATCACGTACTTATACACCAGCCAATAGCCGACAATGTGTGGATAGAAGTCGGTAGCAAATCCTGCCGCCTCATAGAGTGCGTGCTGCCGATAGACGGCGCCAAACAGTAGAAAATATATCAGGAGCGTGACATGGATGACGCTAAATACTTTTAGGACATCATTGCTACGCCAATGGCATAATTCATGGGCAATATACGCCACCAGTTCATTGTTCCGCAAGCCTTTGTCGACGTCCTCCTCATGCAATTGTTCAACGGGCTTGCCACGGTTGAATATCAGCGATTCCATTATGAACACTCGCCTGTAACACAGCAGCACCCCAGACATAGGCCATTGGAGAAATATTATGAAAGGTTCGTAAAATTTGAATTGATTCCGTTTTAAATCCAAACATCTCTAATATATCTCTTAAGGCATCTTTCAAACGTTCATCTACGGGCTCTTTGATCTTAGCGCCAAGGCATGGCAGACCATACAAACAGAATGTGAGGATCGCTATGATCGATATAAGGATATAACACCCCATATCCAGAGCAAAAAGAATCTGGAACTTGTGGCTTCAATTACTAAAAAAATCGCTGTGAGTGGAACCAGTCCCACCTGCAGCAAGACGATCAGCAGCGAGAATGAGCAGAGCAGTCCCACCAGGGGCAGCGACTTTTCCCGTTTGGGATCATAATAGGGTGTTAGGAACAATCTGCTATAAATATCTGCGGCAAGCTACGTATGACCATATAGGTACTAAACAGCGCCACAAACGCTATGCTCTGCCAAATCACATCATCTACAATACTGTACGTTTTGACAACCAGACGCCAAATCACTGGAAAGACGCCCACGTACAGTTCAATGCAGCTAAAGATGATATCGAAGATGTACGTGACCATCGTATTCTCCACAGAGTGCATCTCCTCAAGTTTGGCCGTTTCGAATTGCCATTGACATGACCCTTGCCAGTTGCCTCGGCGGCTCTAACTTGGTGGTACAAACGCGTATCTGCCGCCAGCACAGATAAACGTGAAACAAGTTGCGCATGGTGATCATCAATGTGAGGACGTGCCGCAACAAGGCCGGATCATTTAACGACCAGCTCTTGGGCGTCAAACTTAAGCCAAACTTACCTGATGGTACAACCATCGGCTGGCTTTGCATTGGATCCTGGTACAAAGCGTACGACATGATCTCAAATTTTACTTTTCAGTGTCAGGCGAAATCATTTGAGAACCTGGAAAAACTTTCCCTTTTTTTTTTTTTAATTTTTCCAGTTTTGGTTTATGCCTGGGAGTAAAAACTACTATTTGAATTTTGCTTTCCCCTTCTAATGTAATGCCAACATTTCTTCCTTACATTGAGTACTTCGAAAATTCGTATGGAAGTCTTTATTCATCCTAGCTGTATTATAGTAGAGCATTTAATACTAGATATATCCTATAGTTTTTGCAAATTTCTACATTCCAAACACTTTTCCGATAGATACAGAAATAACTGATGCCGAGTCGAAAACATATTTGCCACACCCCGGTCAATTCTTCTCAATGAAAGTTATATCATTTACTGTTCAATAAACCCTGGCCCAAGTTCAGGCTCCCTTTCCCTTACACTCACCCACCCACATTATCAGCCAACGCCCGAAAACAAAACTCGTCATAATAATTTTGAGCGACAGAGCGATAAATTCCAAAATACTGCCTGCCAGTCGCCCACTCCATCCCGTCGCAAGTGGCTTCATTGCGTCTAAATGTGGTGTCAGACACGGTTGTCGCTGCCCGGCATCGCAGGTCGGCACAAGTTCCTTATCTGGCCACTGGAGCTGCCCGGACCTCGCCCTGCGCCGAGCCCTCGACTGACAGTTTCGCTTAATGATGTCGACTTTTCCTTACGGTGCGGAATTTCCCTTTAAACTTTAATTGAAAATTGCGAGTTGTAAGTAGGTTTACACATATTTATTTTTCAAAATAACATTAAATTGAATGAGAGAAATCCTCTCCTTGTACATACAATGCGTAATTTTTTTCTTATCTCCTGTATTTGTATTATGTGTAATTCATTTTGTTATTGGTTGTGCCATAAAGGTATCCAAAAGTAAATTTAAGAATAGGAGCCTCTTGCTCCGTGTCATCATCATATTCATCATAAAAGGGAACGACGGGAATGTTCCTTTGCTCTCGTTCTTCGCCTTACACACGACGCGCTTCGATATAGTTGTTTTTGTTTTTCTTTTTGTTTAATAAGTGATATATTGTATTAAATTAAAAGTTTTTATCACATCTTATTTTAAAAAATTGTTTTGCAATTTCGTAAATAGTGTTGTTCTTGTGTTTTGGGAGGTTTTTGCTCTTAGTGGATTTGAAGCGTCAAATAATTTACAAATTTAAGGTTTCTAACATAAAATGCTATGTTGTTACTAATTTGTTGTTGTTATGAGTTACATGAATACACAAACATCTAACCCCTCTATGTTGTGGGTTATCTGCTGTCTTCCACAGAATCTAATATGAGTTAGGGGGTTGTACGAAACTTAATTTGTAGCTATTACTTAAATTAAACTTAAGTTCTAGGAGCTACTGCTTCTCATTTGCTATTCAAATCAACTGATTCTAAATATTAGTTAGTTGCTGTGTTTAGCTTAATCGAAGCGCGTGTGTCGGCCACCACCTTCGCCGCCGTTTCTGTTGCCAAAGCCTCCATCACCGCCACCGCCACCACCGCCGCCGAAGCCACGTCCGTTGCTAATGCTACTCTTCTTGAATCCACCGCCTCCAAAACGACCACGCCGCCGCCGCCACCGCCACCATAACGGGAGCGACCGCCGCCGCCGTCGTAGCGCGAGTTGCGCGCCATATTCTCCAGGGCGGGATTTATTTCCTGCAAGAAAAGGATAATATTCATTTACATATTGTTATGTTTGATGAAATATCCCTACAAATACATACTTGATTAGCTTCTCTCAGGACATCGACTAACGCCTTGGCCTGCTTGGCATTGTTTTTCGTGAAGAAGGCAAAGGACGTGCCCTTTGTATTGGAACGTCCTGTACGTCCAATTCGATGAATATAATCCTCGCTGTTTTGTGGATAGTCAAAGTTAATGACATACTTGATGCCATCGACGTCTGTATTTGCGTATATAATATGTGAGAAATAGATGAATGTATAGATATAGATTAGCATTTGTAGAACTATAAAAATAGATAACTTCAACGCTTATAACAGTTTTCAAATTGCCAAATGGATTTTTCTCTTTGCTTTGTGCAACAACAATTTTTAGCGTTTTCCGAGACGTTTTACACTTTGAATACACTTGTCTTTTTTGATTCGCTTTTAAGTAAAGTTCATTTTGGTATATTTTCTGTTTGTTTTAAGTTTCAGTTTAACTAAAAAATATATATTTATTTTGTTTTTTTTTTTTTTTTTTTTTGTTTTGTTTACGAAAAAAGAAAATGTTTCAAAATGTACGTTACCTTCTTGGTGCTACAAATTGTTTCATTCAATTTTCTCTCAATCAAAATCTCAAAGTTTTGTGGCGCTGCGCAGCTCGTGGTCCAAACTCTCTCCAAACACACAAAAATTAATGGTCGCATGGCGAAGCGAGCGGCGAGAGTTTGTTGCAATGAGCCGCGTGCACCTCATCTGACTCGACACGACTTAGACTTGGGGGGTTGGGCTGGCGAGTTGGCGAGCGAGTGTGCCAGGCCAACCGGCAACCGGTAGCCGCATCCGTCTCCTCCATATTTATAGAAGAGCGGCGCGACTGTATATATTGATCTACTCAGCTATACAGTTTTTATGTCGACCAGAGAGAACGTTTTAACAAGCGTCGGTGTCCAGGATCCGTTGCCACCCACTAGACGACGGGCAATGGCGGCGCAGGCAGACAGACAGGCAGGCAGTGGGCGTGGCGACCCATTTGGTAGCTAGGCACTCAGCAGCAGCAGCAGCGGCAGAAGCAGCGACGAACGAAACGGCGAACAAGCCACGATCACACAGCTCTCCATAACGGCTGATCTCAAAGTGCAACTCGCACTCCATCGTCCATACATATCCACAGCGTGCTCTCTGATGCTTTGTAGAGTGGAGTGGCAATTTGTGTGTGGGTTGCGTGTGTGGGTCGTGTGTGTCTGTGCAAGTGTGTGCGCCGCGCATGGTGCATCATCCTCGTTTGGGCATATTCTATGTTACTGTCGCTGCCTGGCTGATGTTTGTGGTGTGTGCTTAGCAACCGGCCGGCCGACGAAATCAGCGCCACTCAAGATGCTTTTGCCTGCTTTGTAGCGCCGCCTTCTCATTTATTTTAATTATTAATTTTTTTTTTTTTTTTTTTTTTTTTTGGTGACAACAAGATGTGCCCCTTGACCGTTTGCTTGTTGATTGTTCGTTCGTTCTTGGTTAGGTTTGATTGATTGATCGGTTGGTTGTAAGGTTGACTCAACGCTCTTTCTCGAGGAGAGGACTGCAGAGGCCACGTATGGTGCATGATGTTGGGGATATATGAATGCCGGTCTCGTATGCGAATGCGTTTACGTTGATCGCGCGTCCGTGTGGCAGCCAAGCGAACACGACTCGATCAGGTGAACTTTATCTTGTTACCTTTTGCTCATTATTTCAACAAAAAACTTGTCATTTTTCTCAGAGTTAGGATGAACAAAAAGTCGCTCATGTTACGAGAACTGGTTTTGGGACTTGCAGCTTGTCTCTTATCCTCCCCATCATACTACAATAAACGGCCTCTGTAAACGAGAAAGAAGGAAGAGAGAGAAAGAGACAAAGAAAGAGAGAGAGAGAGAGACACGCACACAGACATAGTGTGTGCATAATACAAGACACATATTATCCATTCACAAAGTCGGGGTTTGGCACCAATATAGGGCCAGGGGACGGGTGCAAGGGTTGGGTCGGGGTGAGGAATAAAAATGTATGTTGATTATTAAAGTTTTGGCTTTGTTCGGGGCTTACGACTAAAAACTGTTGGTATTTATAAACATATTTAAAAACAAACAAACAAAATCTGAATTCGCGTACGCTTATTTGTTCTTGTCTCCAAGTCTAAATGCAGTTGATGAGGGGGAATTTTCAAGTTGCTGGATAGGCAATATCTACTGAAGGCTACAGTGAAAGCTCTATTGACGAAAGGCTAAATTAAGAAACTGTTTTGCTTTTCCTGTGTGAGAAAAACAAGTTTATTAAGTTCTAAGGTGTATCCGTTAAAGCGAGCTTTCACTGTGCGAATGTTTTACGTGCGTGTTAAGCAAATGTGTAATTGTGTTCTTGAGCTGGCGGATACGCTACTAATTATGTAATTCTGTCATGCTTAGCTAAAAACTTACCCAAGCCACGAGCCGCCACATCGGTGGCCACCAGAATGTTGGACTTGCCCGAGCGGAACTCGCGCAAAACAAAGTCACGCTCCGACTGTGACTTGTCGCCGTGGATAGCGCCGCAGCGCACACCAAAGCTACGGATGAAACGCACAAGATTATCCACGCGACGCTTAGTTTCCACAAAGATAATTATCTTGCCGGGATTTTCGCTAGTGTCATAGATGTCGGACAATAAGCTCTTGAGTCTAGTTTAAAATTTAAAACGAAAGTGAGCATAAAGCTGGTTCAGTTGGAAATGTTTGGATGCTTACTTGTCTTCCTTGCTGAATTCATCGCAAACATCGACCACTGGCGAATGTTGTGTGATGGCCGAGAGCTCCAAGGAACCAATATTGATCTGTATATAGTTGCCGAGGAAATCCTCTGCCAGTTGCTTCACTTCTTTGGGCCAGGTGGCGCTCCACATGAGCGTCTGGCGGTCTGGACGAATCTGTGAGACAATCTTTCGTATCTGGGGCTCGAAGCCCATGTCCAACATGCGATCGGCCTCGTCCAAGACCAAGTAGGTGCAACGTTTCAGATTGGTAGCGCCCGCCGAGAGGAAATCAATGAGACGACCGGGAGTAGCAATGACAATCTCGCAACCACGCTGGAGATCTCGCATTTGGCCTCCCTTCGGTGCGCCGCCAAACACGCACGTGTTGCGCACATAGGAGGACGAACCGAACTCGGTGGCCACCTGCTGAATCTGTTGAGCCAGCTCACGGGTAGGTGCCAGCACCAGGGCAATGGGACCATCACCGCGCTGCAGTGGCTGCTGGTTATTGATGTGTACAATGGCTGGTAGAATGTAGCCGAGCGTCTTGCCCGAGCCCGTCTTGGCAATGCCCACAAAGTTGGCGCCGCTCATTGCGATTGGCGGCCACCCTGGGCCTGAATTGGTGTGGGTGTTTTGTAACCCTGGCGACGAATCTCCTTCACCACGTAATCGGGCAAGTAGGCTTCCGAGAAGTCCTGTATGGGATTGGCTGCCTGGCCGCGAACTGTGATCTCTTGCTCATCGCGATAGCGCTGCACCTCATAAGGCGACCGATTAGCCACCGTGGGATGCTCCTGATAGAAGTTCTTCTTGAACGGAGTCAAATTGGAGAAGTCCACTGGGCGCATGGGCAAGTCTTGGCTGCCGCCACCGCGACGATCACCGCCGAAGCCGCCGCCACCTCCGCCACCAAAACGCGACCCGCCGCCACCGCGATCATCACGACGCTTCTCAATGCGACCATTACGTACGCCATGATAGTCGCCACCACCACCAAAACGTGCTCCACCACCGCCGCCGCCACGTCGGTCGTCATCGCGGTCGCGACCGCCACGTGGTCCGGATCCAAAATCGCGGTCGTGAGGTGCCCTATTGATATAAAAAGTCATGTTATTAAAATTTAAAAAGTTATGGAGTTTGAAATGCTAATGACACAATTAATTTAATTGGGCAACTTAAAATTTAAGCGATTCGTAACCGATTTTTTTATTTTGGGAAATTTGTTCTAACGTATTCATATTTCTCTCTAAAATTTTAATGCAATATTTTTTTGTTTTTAACGAAGAGTGTAAAATGTCATTTTGGATGAATTATCATTGCGGCTCACTTTGATCGCATGCTGTTTGCTCGCCGTCAGATTTGCGACTGGCTGGCAACGCTAACAATTTGACAGATTTGACATGAGAGCGCGTGAGTGAGACAGCAATACAACCGCAATAAACTTAAATAAAACTAATTGCGTGTTAAGGAAATTAAATAAATTTCGAATAAAATGCAAATAGCAAGCAAACTTGATTGACAACAACATGCAATTCCAGCATATATCTAGGAGACATACATATATATATATATATATATATATATGTATATGCATAACTACAAACAATCGCCTTCAATTGCTCAACTAAACAACTCGGCACCTGGCAGCGGCAGCCAAAACACAAATGTTACAGTCCTGACATTAATCAATTATACACACACACAGCCACATGTTAAACATGTCGGTTTATTCGTTAGTAATGTACAGCCCATAAAATACCCATTCCCAATTTCTTCTGCACCCGTCCAAATACCAAATGTCTGTCAATTTGGGGCGCTCCGCCCTTTGCTTTTTCTAGGCACGCTAACTTGGCCAACTGACAGAAAAGAACGCTGAACGTTTATTAGACAGCAAATGTCTTGTCTAGTCCCCTCCTCGCAGTCCCTTATGCACACTATCTTGCGCTCTACCTGTCGCGCGATTTGACATGCAAAAAGGCAAATCGTGCGCGCAAGCAGTCGGGTGGACGGGCCGATGAACAGACTCTCATAATCAATTGGCGTCATTTGACATTTTAAACTAACAAACTGGTAAAGGTAGACAGAGACGGCGAATGTACCTAGGCAGCAGTGGTATCAGTTTTGACATAAGATAAAAAAAAAATCATGAGCACGCAAACTGTACTACGACTGTTATACGCCAGCAAAACACGCGAAAGACACCGCCAATGCCTACACAAACACACACACACACACACACACACACACACACACTAAAGCACGTTGTCTGCGTGCTCATGTTTGTGTTTAGGGTATACAGACAAATTAAAATGCTATAAAAAAGCAAACGAAGTAAAGACACGTTTCACAAATCAAGCCAATTCTTTTTATGACGTACTGACGTTTCCCCCTGCTTCTATTTTTTGTGGTTGGTTCTTGTTATTAGTTGTTGCTTGCGAATATAAAAAATATAAATATGAAGACAAAATTAACCTGACTACTGCCTTTTGCTTTTGCTTTCTCTTCATCATTTGTAACTCTCCATTAATTACTCATCGTTGAGTTTCGACGTATACAGACTTTTACGAACGTTAGCGCAAAGCGTGGGCAAGAAAATGGCGACGGAAAAAACCAACACACACAAACATATGTATGCTTAATATATATGTATATGTATATACAATACATACACATTTCACAATCCGTTTTTTTTTTTTCTTAAATTTTTTTTTACTACATTATTCCTTCAATTTTGATTCCTCTGATTGCTCGTCTGATCAGTAAATAGCGATTTCCTAGTACTTGTGGACAAAACAGTTCGCTTGTCTGCTGGGAGTGCTTCGTCGACTGATCTGGATGTTTCGTATCGAGTTGACGATATGTGAAACGCACGCTGTGCCTGCTGGGAGCAACTGGATAATACTCTAGATGTGGGTAATGTTAACTCCTCGCTGGACTGGCTCCCTTGGAACTGTTGTGGTTGTTCTTGCAGAGCAAGCACGACTGCTGCTGGTTGTTCTGTTGGTCGACAAAAAAGAAAATGGCGACGTTGCGTTATACATTTTTCCACGCTCTTTGGTGAAATCAATAAATTGCGCCAACTGCAGGCAGGCAGCACTGCTGATTCGCACGATTACGAGCTACATATTGCCTAATTTTAACATATTTTACTAAGCTTCTAAATAAATTTATCTAATACTATTTTTTCACTTATTATGCATCAAACTCGTGGAAGTAGATGCGCGTGTGTTCTTACCTAACCTCGTCCAAAATGGAAATGAAAGACGATGATTTCTTGCTTGCGATATTGAAGCAACAAACTATCGACTTATACAGAATTGGCTCACGACCGAGGGTTGCTTTCCGAATAATCGAAATTTCAGGCGATTATTGTGCGCGCCACCACTAACCATACAACACATAGACTGGACAACTAGAACAAACTTTTTTCACGCACAAAAATATGATCGAATTGCCGCACAACTTCGTATTTCTTCGGTTTGGGCAATTCGAGCTCGGGCAGTCAAAATATGAAACGACAAAGTCATTGCGCTGCCAGCGGTCGACCAGGATGGTCATATTTTCATATGAGCAGTTTCTATGCGCTATTTTACTTTACTCTCCCTATCTCTTTTTTCTCTCTCTATCTCACTCTATGCGAGCACAAGCCAGTTGCCCACAAAAATTGAAATTTGTTCGCGAGTGGCAATTCGCGACGATCCCGTCTGCCATTCTTAGTAAGAGTATGCCGAACTCTTAAACGGCTTTGCCATGCTCATGCAAAATTTTAGTGTTTTCGTAAAGATTTTTGGGAAGGGTATGAAAGCGCTGATGTGCATAGGCATTACTTTTTCGCGATGAGCATGCACACACACATTTACTGTGTCTTGCTACATGTATGAGCATTATGTGACTGTGTGCGAAACTTTTGCTGCCTGTAGCAATTGCAGGGCCCTACACTTGTCTATTTTGTATGGTTTGAATTGTAGAGTGACTGTCAAATGAGCCTTTGCGGCTTGCAGCAGTCATTTGGCAATAATGAGTACATGGTGTATTCTGACATTTGTCAATACATATACATTTCCAGATCCACTTAAATCGTTTACAACCCGTTCAAAAAATTTTGGAGGCTATGATACTAAATTAGTTATAGTAATTTTATTTATTAAACATGTATAAGAATAAATACATCTGTATGCATATAAACATACCTGATATATGCATGGGGGAAGTAAATTTGGCAGTCTACAAGGCCGAACAAATCTAAGACCGTTCCCACAATTCTAAGGCCGAGGTCACAAGAATAACAAACTGCAAGTGTAGGGCCCTGCAATTGCTACAGGCAGCAAAAGTTTCGCACACAGTCACATAAATGCTCATACATGTAGCAAGACACAGTAAATGTGTGTGTGCATGCTCATCGCGAAAAAGTAATGCCTATGCACATCAGCGCTTTCATACCCTTCCCAAAAATCTTTACGAAAACACTAAAATTTTGCATGAGCATGGCAAAGCCGTTTAAGAGTTCGGCATACTCTTACTAAGAATGGCAGACGGGATCGTCGCGAATTGCCACTCGCGAACAAATTTCAATTTTTGTGGGCAACTGGCTTGTGCTCGCATAGAGTGAGATAGAGAGAGAAAAAAGAGATAGGGAGAGTAAAGTAAAATAGCGCATAGAAACTGCTCATATGAAAATATGACCATCCTGGTCGACCGCTGGCAGCGCAATGACTTTGTCGTTTCATATTTTGACTGCCCGAGCTCGAATTGCCCAAACCGAAGAAATACGAAGTTGTGCGGCAATTCGATCATATTTTTGTGCGTGAAAAAAGTTTGTTCTAGTTGTCCAGTCTATGTGTTGTATGGTTAGTGGCGCCACACACAATTGAATGTGCTAGTTGCTATAATTAACAATATGTTTAGTGTTGCTATGCATGCATTAAATGGTTCACGATTATCTTTATAACTACAAAGATAAATAAATTTAATTTATATTGTAATACATTACAAAAGAGATATTAATTTCAAAAGAGATATCAAAGGTTGTTCGCTAATGGGCGATAAAGCGCCATCTATTTGGTCAAATACCATATATTAGAATGTCAATTCCATGAACAGGCAGATATTTGAAAAGCTTAAAAAGTGCGCCATGTTTTAATTTATTGTGTTTGGAAAGTAGTAGTGTGATCAATTATTGTGTTAATTTAAAAATGTGTTAGGAATGCTGCTGATAGTGTTTATCTGTAAATACGCAAGAAAGTCGGTTTCACCAGCTGATCTACAGCATACTTGACAATTTACGATATTTGAGCCAAGGTATTTTTACGATTAAAATAAAATATTTATTTTAATAAGCAATCTGATCAGTTTTATTTTAGAATAGGCTCAAAAATCTTACGTAGGATATTTCAAAGCCTATTAGCCCAAACTGAACAGGGTAAAACTGCTACAGGGTAAGTCTTTGGCTATCATAGTAGATATAATTGCTTCTGCACATCTGGTTGCAAAATTCCGATATTCGATCAATTCTTCTTAAACTGTAGCCCCAAAGAAGGTAATCAACTGGGGTCAAATCACATGATCGCGGAGGCCAATTGGTCAGCGATCTTTGTGAGATGATCGAATCCCGAAATTTCTCTTTCAGGAGGTCCAGGGTTTTATCGTTTGTAGCGCCGTCTGGAACCACATGCCAGCTAGATCTATGTTCTCAAGATTTGGCCACTGGAAGTCAGTTAGCATCGTTCTATATATCTCTATATCCCTCAACGCTAACGAGGTCGCCTTCCTCGCTTCGAAAGAAGTACGGCTCGATGATGCCGCCGTTCCATAAGGCGCATCAGACGGTCAATTTCTGTGAGGATGATGATGCTTGAACGGAAATTTGTGGATTGTGTTCGCCTCCAATAAGAACAGTGCTCCGTGTTGACGTTGCCGCTGAGCCAAAACTGTGCCTTGCCTTTTTTATGGTCATCCAGCTCCAGTTCTTGCGTCAGCATCATCTTATACGGATGCTGGGCCAGATCCAATCGTAAAATACGCCGTATCGACTCCCTGCCGACACCCAGTTCGGCTGATTTGTCCACTGTGCGCCGGATCATCTGCGCCGTGAAGCCACGATTTCACGACGAAATTCACGCAGCGTATTAATAATTAAGCTGGAATTTTCATAAAATTTCTTAATAATTACCACACGTTTGGCAGGCGTTAAACGACTCATGATAAATTTGTATTGAATATTTACATTTACATTATGAAATATAGTTATTACAAATAGTAGCATTTTTCTTGGGATATTCCATCTGTTGCACACGGGATTGAAGAGTAGTTCGAAGATACTTTGTCGAATTCATATCTACTACTGCTATCAATCAAGCTGATATTGTTGCGCGCAACTGGTTACTAATATAAATGTGAATGTTTGTGTTAGAAGGTTTGACTGACACCCTAATTAACTATAATTATTATCATTCGGTGCTCTATGCTCTTGGAGGAAAACAAAACTAAAACAACAAATTATCGATTAGTACTCAAAGCGGTGATTGCAACAATCGATATTTTGGATGGCGCCGCGAAACACAATGTTAAGTTACCTGACTTTAAAACAGTCAAATATTATCTTTTTAATCAAAACTAAGCTGTGTTTGATTAAAATTTGCTCTTAGTTATTCATCATCATATAAATCCATTACTGTGCTCAACCCCAAGTGGAAAAGATAAAGCGCCATCTATTGGATTTTGTACTGTAGGAATAAAAGTGATTCAGTTAGTACAATGCGGTAATATGGCAACGCCATGCAGTGGCAGTTATTTAAAAAAAATACACAAGAGCGCCAATTCGTGATATAATTTATTAAATAAGTAAATCAATGTGATTCAAATAACAATAAATAGTACAACGTTTACAAACCTAACAAATAACAAAAGCTCTTATACATTTTGGCACGTCGGCCCTTTAAACAGCCATACAAATCGTTTATCTTCAAACAATCAATTTTACTGATCGTTTTTCGCTGCCCGATCCTCACGCCTGGCTGCAGCGGCGTCATAGTAGGCTTCTCGCCCTTCTTTTTACTGAAATAATACTCTCCATAGTGCATCACCGAATTGTAGTCATAGTCGAAAGCGTATTTGCCCCGTTTGCGCGAGACAAGTTTGAAATTCTTCTTGAATCTCGGCACAATGTTGTCCCAGTGAATCTTGACGAAATTGTCCCGATCGGCACGGGATTGTTCATGATAGATGCCAATGGCGTGCATCAGCTCATGCATGATGCGACCCTCGCTGCTGAAGCAGTGGGCGCTCGTCTCATCGGGCCGCTGCAGGGCGACCACCTGCTCCCCGCCCCGCTTGCCCACGTACGACCAACAGCCCTGCGGCCCATCCTCGGGCGGCTCAATAAGCAGATAATCCTCCACTTCGCCATCGTATGGCATAAACCGGATGCACGTGAGCGAATTGAAGGTCTTCAGAGCACTCACTATCAAATTACGCTCTCTATTGTCATACCGCGGACTTATCTCAAAAGGTATCGTGCCATTAGGCCACAAGCGCTTGGGATGCCGCATAGGATTCACACCCAGACGCAGCGTGATGTACGTGTACGGATCTACGGCAATGTCGCCTTGAAATAGACGCGGCATTGTCTCCGGATCATCAATGCCCAGATCCTCATTTCCAATATCCGGACCAAATGGATCAAAGTCATCTGAAGGAGAGGGAGAGAGAGGGAGAGTTTGGTTCAGTAAACAGCAGCTGGAATTGCTACGCTGGACGCACCTGGCGACACGCTGGAGAACTCATGCTCAAACAAATCTACACCAGCTGGATAATGTTGGAGAAGCTGCTGCTGGCTAACGCTTTCTCTGCTCGGCGTCGCAGTCGCCGCTGCCGAGGCGGGCGACAGCTCCAGCAGCAGCGGCAGCAGCAGCAGCAGCAGCCCAACTAAATCTTCACACATTATAAATAAATCTTTGATATCCACTTTGTTATAAATATTTGCTTTTGGTTTTGTTTGTCTTCGCCATTCGAGTGGCACACGCTCCAAGTCGAACCGAACCGTTGCACAGAAAGACGCCAACTAAACTGGCCAACGGCTATCCAAGACATTGAGCCACTCGACTTGTATTTAATTTATGCAAAATGTGCGAAAATAAAAACTAAATAATGTTGAGCATCCGCCGTCGGCATCGGCGTCGCTGTCGTCGTCCACATCCAAAAATCTATCAGCTGATATATGAGCGCGTCCAATGCGGATTGCAGGTGGCTCAGCGGCTCAACTGTCCGATCGACTGGGCGACTCTTGTAATTTAATGCCGCAATGGGAAAGAGGCGCTGATGGGCAAGTGAATGGCCTACGTTTTCATTATACTCTACAAATTGTGGCCGTTGCACTTATTTGATTCGGTTTGTCTATCTATCTAGCAACTATCTACCAAGATGTTTCTTAAATGCAAATTGCAGAGAATCAATGAGGCGATATGAATAAATACACTTTCTTTTATGGGCATAAGTATTATCTGAGTGTGCTTGTCTATGTGGAAGGCAAAGATTGAACTTGTATGCTGAGGGGGAAGCATCAATTATATTTCTTATTGTTTTTTTTTTTTTTAATAATTAATTTAAGCAAGCGATTTAGTTATTCTACTTACATTTATAAGCATCATTTGTCACTTTTATATGTTGTAAAAAAAATAATAATAATAAAAAAAATACAAATATTACTTCATAAAATATGTTCCGAAAAATCTAAAGCTTAGCTTAAAATATAAAAATTAAAATTAATTATTTTCTATTATTCTTAATATATTTGTAATCAATTTAGAAAATTTTCGGTAAATTGTATTTATTTAATTTTTTTTTTATCTGCCTGAAGGCCTCTGTCGCTCTGGCTTAAAAAATTAAATTGTTATTTAGAATTAATTCTTAGTAACAATAAAATAAATAAATAAATAAATAAAATTTTTTTTATTTATTTTTTATTTTGTCGCGTTGCCCACGCCTTCTTTTGTCTGTTTATATTCTATATTAATTCAGAGTAAATTTCTATAAAGAAGAAAAAAAATCATATATAAAATAGAAAATTTCAATTTAAATCTATTATTTATTGCCTAATATTATTATTTAAATTAATTTTATTAATTAAAATAAAGTAAATATGTACATAAGCTTGTAATCAAATTTTAGTCATTTCATTATTTATTATTTCCAAAACTCTTTATATTTATTACACAAGCAAAAACATTAATTAACTTTAAAGTTGATTCGAAGACAGCTCTAAATCTTTATGACAACTTACATGACTGTTGTTGTTGTTGTTGTTGCTGTTAGTTGTCGCTGGTCAGGTTTACGTCTTAATGTTATAAATAAACAAATTTCGCAAAATTGATTTCAACGTCCGGAGGCCCGGCACGCTGCATTTCGTAAACGTTTTCAGTTGTTGTGTTAGTTGTCTGTTTGCTATCCAAAAGTTGTTGTTGTTTACTGTTGTTGCTGTTGTTGTTGTTGTCGGTTTTAGTTGTTGCTTATGTGACACCAAAGAGCAACATTTGGGCCAACACTTAAACTTAGCTGCCTCGGGGTCAGTTCATTTCAGTTGCAGATCAAAAGATAGTATGTGAATTAGATATACACATACATATATATAAACATAAATACATATATACTCTATGTACGTGTGTATTGTAGGTTGTCTTGAACTCATCTGTAGGTTTGTGCCTATCTACATCTTGAGGCTTTAATTGTTTTCATAGCAGCACTTGACAACGCATTTTAATCGCCCAGCATTAATTAGGACTTGCAACTTAATTAGCAAGACAACAATAAGAACAGCAACAGCAACAGCAGCAACAACAACAACAACAACTTAATCATGATAATTTGTAGATTTAAATTCATTTATGATATGTGAGAGTCTTGTGTCGTCTGTGAAGGTGTGAGCTTTGATTTTGTGAATGAATAAATCATGTTACATTTCAATTAGTTGCAAATATCCAATTACGTAAAATAGTCATAGATATCGATGGATCTAACCAAGTTCAGGTAGCTAATTGTTTGCCTAACTATGCATTGCATCATGATACCCTGCAATTGACAATAATCATGGGAAGTATATCATAGATGTAAATAATGGTAAATTTTTTAAATACATTTTTATTTTTTTTCATATACTCGATATATTAAAACTTAGATTTATTTTGTATGTATTATAATACATACGCGGAAGTGTAACATATATAAAATCTCAGTTCATTTTTTGCGTATCTTTATCAAATATAATTTTCATTTTCAATTTTTAATTAAAGACTCTCTGATACAGAGCAGGGTATTCTGAGCTTCATCATTTCAAACTGGGATAGAATACGTTTCTTGGCTCATTCATCTTTTAGGTATAACTATAGGGAATCTGTTTAATTAACCCTCTAAAGTGCAGAGTGTATATGTATATACCCGAGAGGTCCAATTAATGAATTATTAATTATTTAATTATTGAGAATTTTTTGGCATTTGACTCATCTTGAATGGGAAAGGGATATAGAAGACCGAAAAACATATTTTAGGAAATACTCAAAGAACCAAAAAAAAAAAAAAAAAAAAAAAAAAAAAAAAAAAATCGACACTATGAAATTTTTAAATATTTGCAGGATTTACAGACATTTTTCATATCACCACATAATTCAAATATTTTTTATATGTTTTTATTCTTGTTTTCAATTTAATTCTTCTATTTGACTAATTTTATATATATTTTCTTTTTTTTTCAATTTATTTTTAAAGCTGCTTGCAGGGTATATTAAAGTCGTTTATACTTTGCTTTTATACTTTGCTTCATCTCTGTATAGTACATATTTCCCATAAAAACTAGAATTTCTTATGTACCACAGAATTTCTAAGTAACAGCTTTATCGCCCATATCTATTCGTAAACAAAGCAATGCGCGCAACTTATTCGGTATCAGTTTTTGTGACCTCTTGACCTGTAGTTAACCGCTGCTGACCTGGCAAACACTTCTAAAACTTCGAGTCAAATTTCAAGCATGCGTCGTCTTCTTCTTCTTCAATTCTGCATTTTATGCGCTCGCCTTGCTGCCCTCCTCCCACCATCCTCTACCTCCTGTACGAAAGTGTTTATTGTTACTATTGCTTATGGTGTGGGCGGCAGCGAAGGGGGCGGGCCATTGGCATTAAAACGCAAGACAAAACAAACGCAAGACTAATTCAAAGTTGTCACGTAATAAAACATCGAAAGCAAACGAACGAAAAAAAAAAAAGAAAAAAAAATACAAAAACAAAATATGCTGTAAGCGAGAAACAATCGCTTCACAAATAATAAAAATCAAATAAATTTGCATTTTTATTTGGTTTGTTGTTATTGTTTTTGCGGTCTGTTTTTATCAAAGCAACAACAACAACAACAAATTGAACCATGTACAAAACGTTATTTGATTTGATTACGTAATGACGTCACACACAAAGAAACACCAAGTATTTCCCCTCTACTCGCACCCTTTTACCACACTGCCACCATTCCACTCTAACTTAGTTGCCTTTGCTGCCTCGCTGTCTGGCTTTTGCGTTTTGCGTTTAGCCTTTGTTTTTGCTAAAACACAATGGGCATGATAATCCAATAACTCACTTTGTATTATATGTGTTAATGTGGTATATAACATATATGTGCCTGTTCAGCATTCACAAGCAAAGATATTTGATTGTCTTTAGCTAAACATAATTTTTGCCTGTTGTCACCCTTGTCACAGTTAGGTACAATTGAAACTCCCTTTGCTTTATGAATGCTAGGGTATTTCGAGCTTAACTGTTCTTTCTTCATTTGCAGTTTAGCTTTGCATTTTTATTGTGTGTTTTGGCTTTGTTTCGCTTTGTCAAATTCGGCTTTGACACCCGAGTGCGATATCTCCAATTATAATGCTTCGAATGGAATTAATTGAATTGCATTAAAACGATTCATGATTTGTTGCTGAGCTGATAAGAATGGAACCCACTCTTGGCTGTTTGCTTTAGCTGCATTAATCTGCATAATTCAAAGATAATATTTTGCATTTCATTCGTGTTTCCCTTTGATGTATTAGCAGCTCAAATATGCTGCCCTTTTGTTGAGTTGCGAAAAAAGATTGGATTTGGGATGTGCGGGTGCGGTGGGTTTGGCTGGAGGATGCATTGTGAGGGATTTGGCGTATTAATTATAACGCCGGTTAAATGAAACTTTTCTTCCTTTTACACTTAATAAAGCGAAAGCGCAAAGTTCTTCATGTTATTATAGAGCATTCGATGCTTTGCATAAACCGTTAAAGAAGAACATTGCCAGGCATTGGCATTGGCGGGGGTGGGCGTGGATGGAGGGTGCCCACAACTTTTAATGCCGCTAATGTCGATTTTTAGTTACAGAGCGCACAGGAAGCTTACGAAGAATTACGTGAGTGTGCTTGGTGCTTAAGCTGCATTCGCCCAAGACGGCTTAAATATACTTATAGATTTTAGCCAAAGAGAAAAAGTTCTAGGCCAACTTTGTCTATGACAGCGACTCTCTCTACACACACACACACACATACACTCACACACACAGATATATAAAACAATATTATTATAGGTGATTTTTTTCACAAGGCATCATCGCATTAATTGAATTAATATCTTTAATATTTCTTTTCGATTTGTTGGATACTTTATGAAATTTGTATTTTCTTTATTAAAATTTCATTATATTTTATTTTCAGCTTAGTTCAACTAAAAGCTGTATATTTTTTGATGCAAACTTTAATTTTGAAGCATGAAGCATACAAAAATATATAAATATATACATACGTATACGTAAATATGTTTCTAAATTCCGTTGAGCATTTCGCATTTTCTTTGCCATGTCAAAGGGTTTTCTCATAAAGCATTCTGCATTTCAACATTGAAAACTAACAACAATCTGTATTTCAAGTGTAACTGAAATTAAAAATATATATCTGTAGCTATAGCTATATGTATGCATGTATGCTTATATGTTATTTGCGGCAAGCACTGTAAATATAAAACTTTCGGTAGCTCAAAACTTTATACAATCTGCACGTGTAACTTTTTGCCAAGCGATGATTTCGTGTAAAATGAAATATTTTAGAAATTAATTTCTGAAACTTTACAACTATGACAAGTATATAGAAACAAATACTGAAATTGTTTATATTGAAATAGTACATATAATTGAAATATTTTACTTTGATAGTGAGCGTGGACTAATACTCTTAAGAATTATGAATTATTAACTTTGTATAAAAAAAAAATGTCTCAATTATTGGCTCGATATATAAAAAAAAATAATAATAATAATAATATTATAAAAATAAAAAACTAATAAAGTTTAAAAATAATGTATTTTCTTGAAATATAGAAGCTTTGATATTGTTTGATATATTTATTTTTGATAAATAAACATTAATATATTATTAGAGATATATCAATTTATGAAACATACATTTATATGAATTTTTTTATATACACTTATATATATCTATTTTTTACTTAAATAAAAGAAATATATTTTAGACATTCGACATACCTAAAGAATTGGTATTCATCCAATGTACTCACAGTACATAGGTCAAGTCACATTTCCTTTATCACGCACGTCATCTATTTAACGTGTCACGCGCTCATCTCTTTTACTGTTTCTTCACACAGCTTCGCAATATTTTGTGTCAAATTCAATTCATTTCGCATCTATGGAGTAGGGTTTACGATTTACGATTGCCAAATTTCACATGTATCAAATGTATATGTGTGTCTGTGTGTGTGTGTGTGTGTCCGTGTATATTTGTAGATACCTATACATATGCACATTTTTATAGTTGGCTGACATTTGATGCCACTTGAAAGAAGCCCCAATGCTCCCACGTGCTCCCCCTCCGCCTGCTTTCGCACTATCTTCTTGGTATTGAAAATATTATCAACATTGCCACGTGCACACTTTTTCCCACACACACGCGCAATGTTGTCCCCCTGGAATAAACAAAAAAAAAAAAAAAAAAAAAACAAAAAAAAGTAAAGAAGCAGCAAAAAAAGTAATAATAATAAAGAAAAGGCAAAAGCAATCGCTTACGTAGGCATTCTGTGAAGTATGTAAATCGATTTAACGCCAACTGCGTATAAATGATGCATACGCTATGTGCATATATATATGTATAGATATATAGGTATATATATATATTAATATATATATGGAAAATATCTTTGATAACGGTATTAAAATTCCAGCATTTGCATTATAAAGATTTTGCAGCGTTTACAACTATGGGTTAGGGGTGTGTGGGTGCATGTATCTGTGTGTGTGTGTGTGTAGGTGTATATATATATGTGTGTGTGTGCGTAGGCGCTAAGTATATAAATAAGTGCTATAGTGAATGCCATTAATAGCGCAATTCCCTGGGCAGTTTCAATCTACATAATGTATATTATTTTGCGAAAGAAAGTTCTTTGCTTTTCTTTATTTTATTGAATATATTTTATATTTTTAGAACTGATATAAACCTAAAAAAAATGAATATAATAAATATACATTATATTTTCATTCAATTTATACAAAAACTGCTATTCATTAATGTATAAATGAACCTAAACTAAAAAAATACAATAATTATATTAATTTGTAATATATAAAATATTGAATTACACGTGCTGTTGATATGTTGTATATTTTAAAAATATATTTTATATATTTATTATTATTATTATTTAAAAAAAAAAAAAAAATCAAATAAACTCTGAGGTATTTGCGAGCTCTGCTAAAAGGTTGCTTGATATCTTTCTGCATCTGATTAGAGTTAAATCTTTGCTAACTAATCAAAAATATCAACAATTTTTCCAATTGTCATGTTTTCTTCTTTTCTCTGTGTATTACCCCTTTTATCTATGCTCAGCCATGTCTGTCAGCAGACAACAACAAATGAAATCATTTGCTGTTCATTTAAGCGAGCTTTTACTGTTTCTATTTTTTCTTATATATAAACATTTACCTTTTGCTAGCTTGGCCGTGATTCAACGCTGTCATATCAATGGTCCGCATACTTTGTGTATGTGTGTGTGTGTGTGTGTGTGTGAGATGGCGAGAAGGCGCGCAGCACGCAACGCTCATTTAGATGCATGCCCCGCGATAAGGTGAAATGCCTGGCATTGCCTACTTTTAGGCAAATTAGTTGAGATTTTATAAAGAGCGTTTAGCAAAATCACAAAACTGACTGCCAAAGACGGAAATTAAAAGCAACTAAATGTTGGCGCTATTATCTGGCTAATAAATCAAACCGCCCAAAGCAGTTCCTTCAAGTCTGGCCAGTCGAGCTGCTTTCCGCGTTGGCTATAAATTCAATTTGTTGGCGAGTCAACTGTGTTGCCCCGCGTCGCGTCGCACGTCTCAGGTCTAACTCGTTGGCTGCCACCGGGGAGGGGTCACACGTTCCAATGCACAAACCTGCCCTCATTTGTCTTTTCGTGTCGTTCGCTCGTTCTCTGCCCACCTCACTCTCCCCCTCTGCCGCTGTCGCTGTCTGCTGTGTTGTGTTTTATCACATTTTATCAATTGTCCGAATGTATCCGCTGCTCAATCAGTTCAGTTCAGACAGTGAGACACTGAGACAGTCGCTTAGACCTGACATTTGTCTGCAGCACCGCAAAATTAATGAAAATTTTCGAACTTGCCAATCTATAATTACATCGCACGGCCAGCGATGGTGGCTGGCTGTGGTTTGCCGCGCCTCATCTGTTGGCATCTTCTGAGCCGGCCAAATGGCATTCTGGCTAAAATCAAATGATTTGGCAACCGCGCGCGTCTTCGCGTCCCTTGGGAGACATGAATTTGAGTTATGAGTGAGGCGGCACTTTTACGGCCAACCGTAAATTTTTGACAGAGCTGACGCCCGTGGGCGGGCCTGGCTCTGGGGGGTGGCACAGAGGTGTTGCTGTTGTATATAGTAGGGTGACTTAATATTCACACCTTTTGTTTGGGCTCAGTTCGAGTTATTTATGTGCACGCATTACGCTTGATAGTGCTGGGCACACACACACACAGAGGGAGGGAGAGGGAGTGGGGGAGTGGTTGGTCGTCAGCTGAATTGTTGGCGCCTTCTGCCCGGCTGATTGCTGATGGGTCATGCTTTATTATTTACACAGTTGTTTTGGGGGTCTTCGCCAACGCGCAGCTCTTATTGTAATTGAAAGGTATAAATAACATTAGGCAAACAGCAAATAAATTTATGTTGTGTGCGTGTGCGTGTGTGTGTGTGTGACCTTTTGTACTGTCTGGTCTGAGCACCCTTTAGGGCTGGTTGCGTGCCAGCGGGCTAATCTCGCTCGACCATCAAGAGCTGGTTTGCTCTCATCATATTTTATCAATTTATTGGCACTTTTGCGGCTGACCGGAGCTGTACATCAAATTGTTATTTATTATTTGTACTACACATTGATTACACTATTACATATTGCTAATAACATCAGCTATGTGTGTGTGTGTGCCTCGCTCGAGGGGGTCTCTCTTATTGAATTTACTGGCACAGCTTTATTTTACCAATTTTTCATCATATTTATGAACTCTTGACGCTTAGCCAGGCCTTCGAGGCATTTGCCAAATAATAAATATTACGTTTTGTGGTTGCCTCTCTCTCTCTCTCTCTCTCTCTCTCTCTCTCTCCCTCTCTCACACACACACACACACTCTCTATCTCTCTCTCCTGCTCTTCTATTTTGCATATAAATTTGCTTACTTTTGTACATATTTATTTATTGCATTTTTTTTTTGTCTTTTGTAATTGTATTTGAATCGTAAATAGACACAACACTTGTCTTGCCCCAGCAAATGTGTGTGTGTGGACTTCTCTGTCATTAAATTATTGTTTTTTGTTGAGTCTAGACATTCGTGCAAATAGAATAAATATGTTTAAGATTGACAAATGACCTGCCAGGCGTAGAAGTTTCTAAATAAAGCTTCATAAATTCACAAAATTTACATTTATCTAGCGCATGTTAAGCATGAAATATTTTGTGGTTATTTTTTCGGTTTTTAATTGTTTTAGAAAAAATGATGGACATTAATAATTTGGTGAATTGAATAGAAATAAATTTGTTCTCTGACAAATTCTGAAGATTTATTCTTACAAAGTCTAATACTACAGAATATTTCATTTAGTTTAGTGAATTTTCATTATATATATATTTATTTTTTATATATTTTTTTCTAATGCTAAATACATGTCTAAGTGACTCAAGTCGCTGTTGAATTCCTCTCTATCTTACTCTATCGCTCTCAATTTCATTATTCCTGTCCCTCTCGGTCTTTGCTGTCTATGTCTTTCTCTCTCTGTCTATTGTTCTCAATCTCATTATTTCTGTCTCTGTGTGTGCCTTCGCTTTCTATGAGTGTCTCTGTCTTCCTCTCTCTCTCTTTCTTTCTCCTTCTACTTAACTTACTCAATCTCTCTATGATTATTTAGCTATCTTTCTCTCTCTCTCTCTCTCTCTCTCTCTCTCTCTGTCTCTCTCTCTCTCTCTCCGTCTTCCCTCAAATGTATATTAACTAATTCAAGCTCTAATATTCCTAATTCAACTTTAATATTTTTATTTTTATTCCAGCGATTTAAGATATTTATTTCTAATCTGCGCATATTCCACTCGATAGATTCAACTTGATTAAAGTTTCTCGTTTCGGTTGCTTTGAAATATTTGCACATTTCCTATTTGTGGTTTTGGCTTTGACTTTGAACTATTTTAGTGACACGCGCATTTAGCCAGGCAAAAGAGACATGTGGGATTCCATACTGATGAAGCACAGACCAGATATAAAATATGTATCAGACAGTTCTCGTCAATTGCATTTTGTTGTGGCTGCGTGCTGAATGCGTGCGGTTGCGTGCTGTCAGCTTTCGTGAGTGTTGACCAGACGAGGCCACGCCACGCTACGCCAGCGTAGACCCTGATCAGAGACCAAACGAGACCGAGTGAGCAGACCAGAGCAGTTCAGTTGCGAAGCCGAGTCCCACACAGGAGTCCACTAAACGGCTATTAGCTACCAACTAAAAGCTCGCGCGCTGGCAAGGCTCATGCAAAATGCATGACCCAATGACCAGACGCTGCTGGGAGACAAGCGTCTCTGTGGAGCTGGCCAAGTGTTTGTATTTGTATTTGTGGCTAATCAAAGCGGGCAAGAGGCTGCCTGGTCGGTCTCCTTTGGCTACTTTGGATGGCTTTCTGGCTGCTTAGTTTATGCGTCATTTAAATTAATCACGAAATGTGTTGAAAACTCTGGCCATATTGTGTGAAATGTGTGTGCGTGTGAGTGTATGTGTGCGTGTGTGCGCAGTGTGTGTTAATTAATTGACGCACACACATATTTCATTGTGGGCCAAGATTTATAAACAACACATTAGCGGTCTGTGTCGCTTCACTGACCGCATTTCCAAATGCTTTTCAATATGTGTGTGCGTATATGTGTGTGAGAGTGTATCTGTGTGTGTTCACATGTCCAGACTTGGCTCTTTACGCTCTAATTTCGTTCAAATGTGCTGCGTTGGCTCGTGCCCAAACAAAAGGCCAAACAAACCTCGTCACGGAAGTGGACAAGCGCGACACACACACACACACACACACACACACACATACACATTCAATTCACAATCAGACAGAGTACAGGAAGTGTTGGCATACAGCGTAGAGTGAGGGCAATTGCCCACTTGCCACAATTTGACGGCGAAAGTAGCAAAACGAGTAAACTACATTGCTCATGCCCGTTGATGAGGTGCCAATAGCTATAGACTGCATCCTGCATGCGCCTGGACTATGGGACTAATTGAAATTTGTTGAGATATTTATCTATAAAAATAGAAGAGACAGAGTGGGTGGGTGAGTGGGGGAGAGAGAGGGAGAAAGGGAAATTTAAGAATCAGATATTTATTCGTTATATATATAATTATATATATATATTCATTTTATATAACATTAGATTTCACTATATTAAATATAATATATTTTAGCCCCATCATTATTGTAGTTCACGCTGATGCCAAGTGCTTTAGTCCCACTTGCGTCTTCTACACCTCTCCTCACCTGTTAAACTAGTAATCAAATAGTTCTTCTTCTTCTTCATTACAACTTACATCTCCCTAGCATTAGGTATTTCAATCCCTCACTGCCTGCTCCATTCAATCCATGAGGAGCTGCTCCCCAGTTTCACTGCTCCTAATGCAGTGTCAGCACCAGTCCTCCGCCCACAATTGTGCTGCTGTGCCAGGGAATAGGGCATGTTGTTTAACGCAACTAAAACTTTTATAAACCCATTAAAAATGCAAAAGTTCCTCAAGAAATTAATTGCAAACGTTGAGTTTAATTCGCGCTTAAATAGTTGGATTAATTTAAAACGAGTGCAAGTGTTAGAGTTTAAGACTTGATAAAGTTATTGAAAAGTTTTATGTTCTTAAAAATATATAAATGAATAAAATTTTTAATTCAACAACCATTTTTAATGCATGTTTGATGTATGCATTGACATAGATTTGTCTAAGACTTGTCATACTAGCAGCAGAAAGCTTACTCTGGACTTCAGCTCTCTCTGATTGGATTGCTGTTTATTATCTTTAACGTATCCAAAAGCGAAACTCCTATAAATATAAATAATAATTATAGTTAACTAAAATTCACTTATTAAATTCAATTATAGTGGACGTAGCGTGATCTAGTCCATATGTATATAAGATGAATTTGTTAATGTAAAGGGTATTTAAAATCTGTTAATTTAACAGCAGCAAGCTATGTTAACAACATAATGTAAAAAGTTTTGTAATGTCTAACAATCAACATTTTCTTTTAAGAAATTAGTCATTTGCCCATTGTATTCAACTATGGATTGCTCAAAACGCGATATGTCCGCAACGCTGTACAAATATCGCTGCCATGGCAGCCATCACTCCGCGCCGCCCACATCCGCCAAGCACTTGTACAGTATTATTTACTGCAGCAGCACCAGCAGCAGCAGCAGCAGCAGCAGCAGCAGCAGCACTAGCAGCAGAAGCTTCTCTTTCGACCGTGTGGCATGCCTTGGTTGGCTAGTTGGTTGGCTATGCTCCATATGTGTCTCTGTGTGTGTCTGTGTGGCTGTGCCGTTTGCATTGACTGTGTTGGCAATGGTAATTCTGTAAAATGCGTTCCTCCTGCATAATGAATTACGCAAAAACTACTCCTAGGGCATCTATTTGGACTGCCTTTGTGCGCTGTGGGTGTGGGTATGGGTGTCACATCTGCCTGGGCATGATGTGCGCTATACGATTTGCATTGATTACACACACACACACACACACACACTCGCACACACTCGTACTATCGCATACGCACTGGAGCACACGATACTTATACATATACATATACATACGTATGTTAATGCGCACCAAAAATGTGCCGTTGGTTATCTTTTGTTAGCCATTGCGCGGCTCTAATTGAAATCTTTGCTGCACCTGTGCTTAATTATGCAGCTCCTGCTGCTTTTGTTTAACGAGTTTCAGGCCTCATTAGTTCAGGTAGCGTGGCGTGCATCGGTTAATTATTCGACTATCAGCAAGCGTATCAATCGTGCTGTAAAGCTTATCAGAGTGGATTTCTATGCAATTCGTTTATTGAATGCAATAAGTGTGCTTATGCAGATTAGATATGCTTTTGAAGCGCATAAATTGCTGAAAACAATTGAGACTTTAGATTGTTGTGTGTAAAGAATCCGTAATTTTTCAATTAAAATATTTTTTAAATTTCAATATAAATTTCAATTTTTTTTATATAATCCTTCAACACGACTAAATGCCAATACTCTAAAAAAAAATAATAATAAATAAATAAAATAAAATAATAATAATAATAATAATAATAATAATAATAATAATAATAATAATAATAATAGTAATAATATTAATAATAATACATAAAGAAATAAAGCATACAATAATACAATAATACATAAAATAATATATATAAAATTTTATAAATTAATTAAATAATAAAAAAACAAGAAAGAATCAAAATAAATAAAAAATAAATAAATAAAAAGTAAAAAATTAAATTAAAAATTTAATAAATGAGAAAAAAATAATAATCTACTCCAAAAGCGTACTACTCTTAAAATTAAAATTTCCATTTATGCCATTCAGCAAAACTCTATTGAATGCTTCACATACTATATTCTATTCAAATTCTATTATTTCTATATTTCTTTTGTATTATCTTCAATTTAATTTGCTGACAAACACTCTATATTATATAAGTATATTGCTAATTTGATAATCCAAGCCTTCAGTTTATCTAAGACTAAGGCTATATTAATTGACTGTCTTTTGTATGCATATGCCGCACACGTTTTTATCACCTGCTGGCGGTGGCAACGATAATAACCAGCTATTAGTTGCTTTATAGTTGCAAAATTGCTGTTAATATGCGTCCGTTCAGCTGTCCAGCAATCTAACTACAACTAGGAAGGCCGGTGTAACAGCTGTCATTTATGGTGTAATTATGGTTTTTATTACATCAAGCCAGGCGGGCACACTCTATGCACCCATACATGCTGCACATACTGGCGCCCACCTACACACCTACCCACACACACACACACACACACACACACACACACACACACACACACACACAAATATATATATATTAAGAGACCAACACATATGTGTTCAGCTGCCGTTGTCAGCAGCGGACCATAAAGTCGATTGATATTGGCATGACCGCTTGCCTGGGATTCGAGTACTCGGAATACACGAGTAGACTTCCAGCTATACATATACATGTGTACGTTTGTGTATGTGTATGTGTGTGTGTGTGTGTGTGTGCAGCTTCGAGTGCTGCATTTTGCTGGTGCTCTTTCTGCGTTTGGTTTTTGGTCGTTCATCTGCTTTATTGGCCACTTGCTTTAAATTGTAAATCCTTCAGTCAGAAGCCAAGTCAAAAGTCATATGACAGCAGTTTCCACTGACTGCTACTGCCTCCATTTCCATCCCCATCGCCATCTCCATCTTTATCCCTATCTCCATCTATCTATCGCTCGTTATTGCTGTGTGTCTGCTCTTACACCCACTGCTGGCATTTGTTTGCCATCTCTTTCTGCTTTGGCTGGCAGTGTCGTAATTGATTCGTGTTAACTCTTGACTGGCAATAGACGGAGCATGCCAAGCAAATGTGGCTCGCAGTTATCCTGCGACTGCCTTCTAAGTGTGTAAGTCTGTGTGTGTGTGTGTGTGGGTGAGTGCTGGGCTATGTCCTGTACTGCCTTTGTGCGGGACACATTTGCTGTCATAGATCATGCACTTGGTTAAATCAAAAAATTCTTGCTGTCAACTTGCGTTTTAACACACGAATGAGTGCAGTCAATGCTCCTGCCGACTGTCATCTCTTTCCCACTTGATCAACTTCCCTTACACACACACACACTCACAAATTCTATTCCCTCAGCCATTGCCTGCTAAGAGGTTTAGCTGGTTTTTGACTGAAATTTGAATTTCATTACGTGCAAACTTCGAAGTGTAGCTTAATTACATTAAATTGCTGTTAGCCAACCTCAAAACGTCAATAACGTATCCATGCATCCATGAATTTGTATGAACTGTCGCGCACTAACCCAGTTCAAGTCGAAAGAAGTTCAAGTGTTTTCGTATTGTAACAGACGGACTGATGCATGCCCTGGCTGAGACTGTTTTACTTGAATCAGATATTGTTTTTCTCTAATATGTAGACTTATATTATTTAAAATATATTTATTTCATTATTTTTTTACAATTTATTTACTATTTTTTTTTTAAATTATTTAAATATGTATTTATTTTTTTATATTTATGAATAAGTTTTGAGTTAACTTTATAAAAAAATAATTAATTTTTTTTGCAACTATGCCTAAGATTTGAGTTAAAGGGTTTCATTCAATAGACAACTTTAAAACATTGACGGGGAAAATATAAAAATAATGCAATGACTGAGGATCTCGGATTAATATATGCCATTCAGGTATTCGAGTTTTTTTTTAAATTTATAAATTTCAATATGAATTGTCAGGGATTAACATAGTTTTGGTTTATCTTGTGTTAATCAAACACAAGGGAACTATAAACTGTTTAAAGGATATATTCTAAATGGTTTTGCTTTTAACTGTAAAACAGAAATGATGTGGTGAGGTAAGGAATGGTAAGGTAATCTAGATCACTCAAAAACATCAAGGATTGCAGCTACCTCTTTCACCTGTTACACATTACACATTATTACCACCTTATATACCCTTATACATGACAATGTGCTCTAGGGTATACACAAAGAAAACTGTGAATAATATATGCACGTTCTCTTTCACTCACTCTCTCTCTCTCACGCTCTCTATCTGTCTCTCCCTCCCTCTT
This sequence comes from Drosophila koepferae, assembly GCA_030914345.1. Classification (NCBI taxonomy): domain Eukaryota; kingdom Metazoa; phylum Arthropoda; class Insecta; order Diptera; family Drosophilidae; genus Drosophila; species Drosophila koepferae. The sequence goes on from JAUESR010000072.1 coordinate 29,651, forward strand.
CCCATTTCATAATTTAAGTTCAAAATGTTTTGCAGCTCGAGTTATCTTTGGTGTGAATGTGAATGTGTATGTTTGTTTGGAGAATACACTCTTCTTCCTCTCACTTTTTTTTTGGCAGCGTTTCGGCTTACCTCAGTGGCAGGCAACAGAATATGGTAACTAACGATGATTGAACGCTTTTCGGTTGCCCGGTTTTGCGCGCAGATATGTATAAAAAAAAAAATGCCTGCTGCATCCATGTAGCAGCGGCTCCTGCCACAAATAGTTGATGCCGCATGTATGTAGATCGCATACTTGTACATGTTAACAAAGCGACCCTTGAAGACACGACATATTCATACACACACACACACACACACATACACACACTCGCGCACATACAGTTGCAGTTGTGTAAAGTTTTGCATGCATTTGGCGCATTTAACGGCTTAACGTCATAAGCTTTGGCGCAACACACGCGATGACAGATGAATTTCATATGTATGTATGTGTGTGAGTGTCTCTCTCTGTGTGTGTGTGTAAGAGAGTGTTGTGTTTACGTATGTGTTAAGCTTTTGTGCTCTGTGGTGTGTTTTTTGATGCTTGACAATCCGCTACAGTTGCTGGTGCTGCTGCCAGCTTCTTCCATCTGCTGGCAAACATTTTCCAAGTATTATTGCCATTCATGGGGAAGGCAGGCTGGCAAGGGTGCAAAGGGAGCGTGGCATTGTGGCTAGAGTTTCGCAGTGCATTTGCATTGATGGGTGACCTGACATCCATCAATATGATTAAACCGGCTTCAAATTGAAGTTTTCACTACAGAAATAAATCCATGCAAAGTGTATCTATAATTATCTAAAATTGAAAATATGTGCCGGATACACTTTGCGCCCATTGATTCAGACCGCAATTTAATGGTACAACATTTTGGGCAAATCCAAATATCGACATGTTTATCTCTATATAACTGCGCCTGACTTTTTCTCGGATCTAAAACATTTTGTGTGCTTAAATAATTTATTTGACTTAAATATATAAAAATGTGCCATGCACAAATATGCGAGAATGTACATACATGCATTGCATACGCACACATGTGTGTGCATTTATACCTATACATACCTACGTATTTTGTGCTTTATTTATATATTTCTTTTATCAACATATTTTTGTGCCATGTGAAACATTTTAACGGGCATTTGCTTTCGGACTGTAACTGTGTGTGAGATTTGCTTTTTTCGGTACTTTTTGCGTTTGGTTCTGGGCCGCGTTTTAACTCCCCGCCAACATGCTGCTCCTGCTGCTGCTGCGGCTGCTGCTGCTGCTGCTGTGTGATGATTTAGCGTGCGCAATCAAAGTGATGTGTATAACAAATTTACCGTTATTTATGCATACAAAAATTGCACGGCAATTAACTTTCGTTTGGCAGGGTTGGTGCGCTCGTTCGTCAGGGCTCTCTTGCAGAACATATTGATAAAAAGTATATATATATATGCTACAAAAAATTTAAAAAATGTACATCAATAAATGCGGTTGACAGATCGAAGTGCAGATACCATGTAAATAGCTTTTGAATAATAAGTAAAAAAAGTGATCCTTTAAATAATTGACTGAAGAAGTGATTAAAAAAAAAAGCTAAACATTGCTTCAACTCGTTAAGTAAGAGTTATGAGAAAATGGGAATTCAAGGTATAATGATTTATATATGTAACAGGCAGAAGGAGACATTGCAGACCCCATAAAGTATATATATTCTTGTCTGTCAGTCCGTATCAACGCCGAGAACAGAAACTACGAGCCGTCTCGACAATAGTCTTCTTACTTGTTAAGTTTTTTTTTTTTTTTTTTTTTTTTTTTTTTTGTTAAATTAATTATTCTATTACTTTAAATATATTTTCATTATTCATTCAAATTGAAATTCAACATTATGACTTCATTAAATAGTTTATTCAATATATTTATTATCGACATATAATTCTAAAGGAGCAAGGGCAACTTAAGCCTAAACTAAATTGAGTAATTAAATACATAAATCAAAATGTTTTCAAAACTTGAAATCAGCTTAGCAATTAATTAAACATTGCGTGTCTCAAGTTTGGCAGAGGCATTGCCAAGTGCTGCCTGGGCATGTTTCTATGCATATTTTTAATTGTCGCCCTTTGGCCGTTACATAGCTCATTACACCCCTTGTGAGTGCTTCGCTCAATGGATATAAATTGTGCAATGTCCGGCGTTTAAAAATGCCATGTTGCATATTGACGGTCTCACCCTCGAGCAGTAGCTTTTGCATGTTGAACAAATATCGACAGCGGCAGCAAGGGCGGCAGCAGCAGCTGCTGTTGTTCACCGAGCCCTACACACTGACCACCTCCCCCCCCCCACCCCTTCCCCGACCCAGCTCTAACTGTCCCGCACTTCTTTTAGCTCATACATATTATTGGTTTAGTCACATTTGCATGTATAACTGCGATTTACCCTGTGAAAAAGTGTAGAAAATATGAAGAAGAGTTATACACTAATCGGAGCGAAGCGAATTTAGCTATGGGGATTGGGTCACATGGCTGTAGATCATAATTGCGTGTCGCGACTGTTTGTTCATCTGATTTTTTAGTAAAATATGAACAGTTAACAGGCGACAATAAAACGACTCAATTAGTGCTTCTGCTCAGCGATAAATCATTCAGGGAACAAAAAAAAACTTAAAGAGAGAGGGAGAGGAGAGAGAGAGAGAGAGAGAGGGGGATAGAGTGAACGAAATGATTTGAGAATTTTTAATTGATGTCGACCAATTAAAAACGAGGAAGAAAAAGGTATTTCTCCGAATTTGTTTGCTTTTTCATTTCCTTTGGCCCCAATCAATTTGGCATTAACGTATTTTGACCAGCTTTTCCTTGTGGCTCGCCATTCACTAATTGCTAAAACAATACAAAACACTTATAATTTCCATTTTATCTCTTTCTGTTTACTTCCTTTCTCTCTGTCTCTCTCTCTCTCTGTCTCTCTCTCTCCTTCTGTGGCCATTGCCAATTTGGAATTTGGTTCATTTCGTTTGCCAAAGTGTTCAATTAAAAGTGAAGCACTAAGCCAGATTGAGCTGATTTGTTTACATAACGTGAACGCAGGCGGTCCAAGTTTGAAAGCGATCAACATGAGCTCTCTGCTGCTAGCTGGTGCCTGATTGTTACCTGTACTGCTTGAGGTATCTTCGATGCCAGGCGAAATACCAGCACTAGACGGGCAGTCTACCAGTCTGGCTATACATGCTGGAAGCTCTGCATGTCATCAGCTAACGAAATTTGCAGCCAGCAGCGTTGCCAGCAGCGCTGATCCCATTCCTACAGTTTGATGATGATGAAATAGCATGCACACAGATACTACACCAACTGCAGGCCCATTGTGCACGTGTGGGTGGTTGGGTGGTTGAGTGGTTGAGTGGTTGGGTGTGTGGCATGCCAGAAGGGAATGTGCAACAGAAACCAAAAATATGCGATATAATTCCAAAGCACAATACCATGAAGTACATCATCAGTGCAGATTTATGGTTGACTGCTAGAATAGGTCAGCAGCCGCATTTATTGAAGAAGCAGCAAACGCCAAGCGCTTGCCACATGGTGACGCCACACACAGGCATAGACACATGGAGTAACTGGAGCAGAGGCTACCGTTGCAACGGGGCGTTTGGAAAATTACATGCACATGCACACATGCCATGCCAAGCCATGCCATGCCTTTGCTATATGCCAAGAGCATCATAGCCATCATGTTGCATGGCCCAAGCCCAACTACATGCATACATACGTATATGCAGCACGCCCACGCCCACGCGCACGAACGCGCGAGCCGCACGCTTTTCCGTCCCGCTAACAACGCCCCAACCGTCCCACGTTGCGGATGCGCGATGGCTTTGTTGCCTTTGGTTGCTTTCGGAGCACTAGAAAATATTGAAATCTCACTGACTGACGCCGCATCTCTAATGACGTGTGTTTGAAATGAAATATTCATATGTGCGGCTCGCATGGGTGGGTTAGGTGGTTCAGCTAAAACAAGAAGATGAAGAAGAACAAGGGCCTGCCTGCCAGGCATCGCCCAGCTTTGGCAGGCAGGTCTTTAAAGTGTCACCAAGTTAAGGGCACGCAGCAACATGCAAATCTCAAAACTCAATCGCTGGGCATTAGGTAATGGGCAGTCCAACTGGCGCTGCCGCTGGGCTTGGGCCCAAGTCTAGGCAAGGAGCAGTCGGGTCGCCAGCCCGCCAGGCCTTACATACTATTATCGTTAAACGTCATCAGCAATGTCTTAACTTAAATTTTCGTTGGCCAAATGCTGATTTGTAATTCAAAACCTGTTTGCGATTCTGCCCGGACCCCGGAATGAAAACATATGTTACGAATTATAAGGAATTAGATTCATAATAAAATAAAGCAGCCACCGTCAAGCTGTAATCAAAACAAAACATTTCGTTTGCCCCCATTTCCACATTTCGACTGGCCCTCCGGCCACGCCCACGTCCCACTCACGCACGCACGCACACAACCGGGATCTCGGGAATCTGGGCCAGTCAGCCAGCAATCAGTGCACAATGTGTCCATGGTTTTTGCTAATTTCCAGCCAATTCAGGGCAGCCTCAGTAGCAACAGCAACGGCAACTGTAATAGCCAGCAGCCAAAGCCACAGCAGCATCCCATCAGGTGAAATTTGATATTAGGTCGTAAGGGCAATGATTGAGAAAACGTGATCAAATATGTTGCCCATAAATGTTTAAATGTTGCTATAGTTTTTCTGCCCTCCCTCCCCCTCCCCCATCAGTCGTTGTCGTTGGGCATTGTCCGAGCCACTGTGGAGCGACAAAGCATGTGATAAGCAAAAACTTGGGTTTATTATGCTGATGACTTTTAGCTGTGATTATTATCGCTAGCCATTTAATGCTTGTCGTCGCCATTTCGTTTAGTTTTTAGGCTCTCTCCTTAAATGTTGTTGAACTCTTTTATGTGGCTGTGTGAAGTCTTGAAATGTGCTGTATCGAATAAATTGCTGCTCTAAAAATATTAAGTAAAAATGTAAAGTAATGTAAGGAACAGCTTTTATCTTTGATATCTAAAGAAGTCTATACCCATTCTATATGGGCATATTAAATCACTGTTTTGATAAGGCGTATGAAGAAATTGTCATGCTTCATAAATTTGAAATTCCTGTTGGTTTATTAAATTTTTGATTCAAGTTGTGTTTCCATTTTGAAGTCACCTTATGTAAGTTCATAATTATGTTAACCTATATGTATAGAATCGTAAGTAAGGATGTCATATCTGGTTTCTTGACAGCTCTCTGAACTGTAGTATCATTATGCAGAGCTCGCAAATATCTCTTGACGATTTCTCAATGTCTGCAAATAAATATCATTCACTCAGACGGTTGTGAAAAAACTCAGAGCGCAGCCGATTTCTTCGGGTTTTCAACGAGTTCGTTCGCAATCGGAGAGAAACTTTTTTCTTTCCTCAGCTATTTCTTCTAAAATTTCGTTTAGTTTTATATATGTATTGGTTTGTATGCGAGAGTTGTCTTCGGTTAACATTCCGTGACACTTACTGCACTTCATTGTGTGAGCGTCAATCGTATCGCTCTTCAATGATGTTCGTGAAATGAGCATCATTGGAATAACTCAACGCAAAATGCTCAGCCGAAAACTTAAACGAATGGAACCGAAGGTCTCTCGTTGATAGACTTTCACAGGTCTCTCTCTTGGTCGCTTTGTTCCCTACGCTCTATCTCTATAGTCTGTTTCTTAATACTTTTCACTCTCTGCCTCTGTTTAGGCATGAGCATTTAAATATACAAATATCATCATATTATTCTGGTTATAAATACTCAGACTCAGATGAATCAAATTTAATACTAAACTGAACACCAACGTAGTCAAGTGTATTCTTTCACTTTCTCTTGGACTCTGGAAAATCAATTCATGTTCATATTAAAAATGTTATTTACATTTGGAAATCAATTTAATTTCTCATAAATATATATATTATGCACCTATTATTTCTAGTTTGTCTTTTATTCCATAGTATAAATACTAAACTACTGGAGCTCAAGGCATGCCCAAGTTAATTGATATGAGAAATACTTATAGCTTAGCAAATTCACCTATCCAATTCAATTGGCAAATGTAAACATCAAGTGGTCATATTAATTGAGAAACATAAACATGTGGCATACACACACACACATATATATGTACGTAAAGCAAATACATAAGCATGGGCTGCCCAATTGCCATTGGGGAAGAAGGCTTAGAGCCATTTGGTTTGGGTTTCTATAATTTGTTGGTTAATTTGTGAATAGTTAACGACCGCAAAATTTGCTTGTGGCTTTGACTTCTCCTCACACACTCACACACAGATACCTAAACCCACCCAGACACACACACATGGGTGAAATGTCTGGTATTATCCGTAAGGGATCGTAATGTAATTGCATTAAACAATTGCAGGTAAAAGTAGCTTAGTTCTTAAGCCATGCCAGCAATCGTGAAATTGTTGAAACGGATGCTATGCATAATGTAATGTTCGAATGGGATTAATTCATGATATCATAATTAAACCAATTAGATCGCAACGACGTTTCATAATCGTTGCAATTGGCAGAGCTTTGAGCGTTTGCCTGGCACGGCTTTGCCGCCGCGCATAAGCGCATTTGCATAAACTTAAGCTCAGTCCCAGTTCTTGCAGTTGCCCCAACCACACGCTAAGCTCCTCTTCTTGGGGGGAATGATGTTACGCAAGCTTTGTTTTATGGCCGCTACGCTTTGGGGCGCCATCATTTCTAATTTATAAACCTAATGCGACGCAGTTGCAACGGAGGGGTTTGAGGGTAGCTGCAGCAGCAGCAGCAGCGACAGCAGCAGCAACAGCAGCGACAGCAGCAACAGCAGCAGCCGCATTGTCTCTAGTCTTCGCTATTTAAGATCATTTAATATGCAAGTGTCTTTTGTTCGTGGCGCGTTTGCTGTCATATTTATTTTTCATTTGAGTGCAGGCACTGAAATAAAACTTTGCCATTTGGCCAAAACAAAGGCTCGAATGTCGCGCAACTCGGACGCACGTCAGCTGGCTGCCTTCTTAGGCGTCGTCTTGCGTCTTTCGCCTTCCCATCCCCCTCACCAACAACTATGCCAATTGGCACAAAAAGTAAATGCATTTTCTTAAAATGTTATTGTTGCTTTTGCTGTTGCTGCTGCTGCTGCAGCTTCCTGGGAAATTGTAAATTATTTAGCGTGTCGCCGGGGCAGGACCATTGCTGGCTAGAGGAATTGGCGGGAGCAGAGGCTGCCCGCGAATGCAGCGCCTCTGAATAATTGAATAGACTTTCTTGCGTAATAAATGCTTTTTACTATACTCTGACAAGCCCAACCCGCCAAGGCGGGTGAAAGTTTTTGCCACTCAACAGCAACAGCAACAGCAACAGCAACAGCTAAAGCAAGAGGCAGAGGCAAATGTAGAACTTTTCTATTTTGTATTCACACGTATTTCTGCAATTTCTTCAGCTTGTTTTTAGCTAGGATTGTGTGCAGGCGGCTTATTAGCTAATCAGTTACCGATCATGCCACCTGTCAGGCACTTGACATGCATTTTTTATCGCCGCACTTCAGGCACATGTTTCGCCTACATTAAATTTCGATTAAGGCTGCGAAATGCGGAAGCGTAAAATTCAACCAATTAAGCACAGCTTTAAGCTTCAAATGCTTGAAAATTCTGTGCATGGGTGGGCAGTAGGCGGCAGCTGACGGGTGTATTATGCGTGGGTCTTGGCTTGGTCGTGTGGCCAGCAAGGTTTTCACTTGCCAGCTTTTTGCCAGCGAGAAAAACTTTATGCTGTCGACGTATTACGTTCCCGGCGTAAAAATAAAAATTAATTCTTACGGCACACTGGGCGAGTCTGCTCTGCCAATTCATGCACAGTAAATGCGCCTGTAAAGTAGTTAGATTTTATCTTTTTCTTTGGAATATATTAATAATATCTAAATATAACATTAAGAAATTACTGCCCAAGTAAGTGAAAAACTGATTGATAGCAGAGCGAGCTATGGAATTGATTAATATATAAATGAAGAAATGTTTTTATGGTTGACGTGTGGGCAAGAAATTTCCAAGTAAACTCTCGTTTAAAGCACCCCAATTGAGACTGCTCGCAAGTGCTTTTATAAATTAGCAGCGACCAAAACACTTCTTGACCGGCTCACACGGCGAGTGCGTAATGCGCTTGCTGGCCACTTGGCGTATACGTAACGTGAGCATTAATTAAATGAAGCGCAATAGACGACTTATTTGGAGAAAAATAATTATACTAAAAGTGAAACACTCATATTATATAAATATATCTATGTGTGTTAATGACATAAACAACTCTTGGCTAAATTCAATTTTTTTTTGTATGATTTCTTCTTTATTGTTATGTAATGCAAGAGAGTTATCGCAACTAGATATAGATAAATAATTGGAAAAAAATATAATATTTTTTTTTTTTCGATAACCCAACTGATTCTCTATCATACAGCTAATATTTGCAGTAATAAACTTACCCATAGATTGGAGAGTAATTCTTGATATCATCTTTTCAAAACTATACCTTGCTCATGCTATAAACAATCTAATAAATGTTGTCTCACTTCAACAAGCTTGCCTTTTCACATCTTTCATTTAACAATTATCTAGTGCAATCAACTATTCGGCGCGGAATCCCACGAGAATATGGGGTAAATGATAAAGAAACGTAGAAAGCAACGCTGCCAAAAGTTAAATGCAAAGTTTTCAATGTGAAAATGAGCCAAAGTGAAAGTTTTCATTATTTTTTTTTTTAAATTTTTATTTTTGCTTTTTGCTGTTGGGGCTCCTGTTCTGGCTGCTTCTCATATTATTATTATCTGCCTTAATTGTTTTTCTTTCGACTTACTTCTTTTGTGGCCCCACGTTGAGTGCCTATTTCAGCAACTGCGCTAAAAATCTATTATTGGAAGCGTTTTTTTTTTTCATTTTGTTTTTTTTTTTTGACTGGTCCGGCTTTCGCTGCAGCAGCGGTAAGCAGACTTCCGCTCGACTCGTTTATTTCTGCGCGGAAATGGCTTGGTGACAAAGCGCTTTTATGAACCCGCTCGACCATCGGCATGAGCCTAGGCCCATCTGTCTGTGCATAATAACAAAACATTTTACTGCCGCCCATGCGCACACACACACACACGCACACACAGTGAGAGAGAGAGCGCGCCTTCCTTATACCGGTTAGGTCCAAGCAAGACATCAGGTGTTTGGATGATTTGACAAAAAGTGCTTGGCGTTTTGTCGAAGCGCGTCTGTGAGATTAGTGAGGATTTATGGACTTACGCATCGCAGGCAACTGCTAAACTGCGTGCGAATCGTACGTTTGCCACCCAACAGTCCTTTTGGCCAAGCAACAAAAACACCTGTAACCCCGTAGCACCTGCTCAACTTTTGCCGTTTCATGGCAAAAAGTTTTTCGTGTTGTTGCCAGGCTTTTTGGGGGCTCTTGCGGTTGTCGCTTTTTCCATTTGTTGTCTATTTAATTTGGTTACTTTTGTTATTGAGCTGGTCCGCAGAGGTCGCTCGCCGTGTGGCATTGTTTGATTGGCTCTAAGCCCCACAGCAGCACGACAGGTGCTTGTTTTTATTGTGATATATTCTCGCAACATGCTGTCTGGTCGCACGTTGGCTTTTACTTTTCGCTGTTAATTGGAAATTCATACAAGATACAGATCAGATGTCATTGCCAGCACTTAGGCCGCTGTCAGCCGCGCCTTTGATGCCTTCGATGCCAGTCAATATTATCAATGTCCTAAGCCGATGCAGCTCGGTCACGTCTACGACTCATAATTATGAAGAACAGCAAACGCAAATTTCTAGAAACAAAGAAAACTAAAGCCAACCAACAGCTGTCGCTGGCATTGACGATGACGATGCTGCTGCACTTTTACACTTTTACAATACACTTCAACTTTTACTTCATCATCATCAAAAGCCAGCAACAGCGGCAGCAGCAGCAGCAGCAGCGGCAACAACATCATCTTCATCATCATCAGCATCGGTGATAGCTTTTGGTTAGCACTTGGCAACTTTGTCTGCCATCAAACAGCTAAAAAATGAAATGGAGCAGGAGCAGGAGGAAGTACAGAGCGAGGTCCAGCCAGGGCCAGCTCTGGCCATAACTCTTTGTCCTGCTCAGCACTTATTGAACATTTTCAATTACTTTCAGTTCAGAGCATAAATTTTTTAATATTTGAAACATGATAAAGGAAATTAAAGGCGAAACTTGTCAAAAATTGCTAAGGAGCAACAGCAGCAGCAGCAGCAAAGGCAGCAGAAAGCGACCCACAAACGCAACAATTGCTTACAGCAGGAGAGGCGTGAGAGCTGTGGACGTGGCCAAGTAATATGGGTTAAGAGGAGTTGCTTTTTGTTGCCAGGCAGTCGCTGCTTGTCGCGCACGATGTTTTACCAAACTATTATAATTACGTTGGAGAGACAAAAATTTTAATAAATGATAACTTTTTTGTCGTCAGCGCGTCACAACTTATTAAAAGTATAACGCATGGCACGGAAAGAGAGCGACTGAGTGAGTGAGGGGGAGAGAGTTGGAGAGAGGGTTTCGCTCATGGCTCTAGTGGAGGCAAGCATCGGCGGTGTGTGGAGGAGCCAAAATGTTGCCAAGTAAATTTTGTTATCAAAGTTTATAATGCGATGCGACGGATGGCATCGTGCCCTTCCGTTGCGTTCCCTGTTCATTCCTGGTCACGGCTGCAGCGTGAATATCTAAATAGATTTCCAATTTTTAAGTGGACAGCAATACTTTGGCAGAGAGCTCATGAAACTGATGGAGATACACGAATAAGGCAACTTAATGGACAACCAATAACTAATTATGTGCTTGATCCAGACGCCACTCTCAACTGATTTGCATATATATGTAATGTGATGTTAAAACAAGTTTGTTTTTCACTGGGTCAAAAGTGAAGAAAATTAAAATTCTTATTATTATTATTATTTTTTTTTTAATTTATTTATTTATTTATTTTTTTTTTTTTTCATATTAAACGGAAGATGTGTATATTATAAATTGTAAGATTTATGAATTATATAGCTAAGAGATTGTATAAGGAATAGCTTTCAATATATAATATATCATTAAAGTATTAATAAAATTTCTATTCATAATTCCAAGTTTATAAAATGATATATTAGACTTAAATTTTTACATATACTCAACTGATTCACAGACTGAACTTAATTGAAGTTCAAGAAATTGTTTTACGCAACTATTTGGTGCATATGCCAGAAATTCCTTGTACTGTCATGTGAGGCGTACAGAGTGTAATGAAAATCGAATAGTTCTCATTATTGCAAGCCACAAGGCACACATGCGTCACATCTGGGGCATTCAAACATATTTGTTGCTTGGTTAGTTTGGCTCGAAGGCGCCTGTTGAGGGACCGCAAAGCCCGCTGCTTGCTCAGCCCAAGTGCGGCGTATTCATATATTTTTAAATATGCCAAAACATTCGCCACTCGCTCACACATTTCTTGCTCTAGAATTTGGAGAATTGTAGATCTGACAAAATGGCAAAAGTTTGCGACAAATTATAATGGCGGCCGCTGTGCACACAGCGAGTGCGAGGAGGAAATATATTTGAATTTAATTTTGAGGCGTCTATATAGGGGCGCAACGGAGGCAGCTGCGCAATGGCGACAACAGCTGTTGAGCTACTTTAACAGTCTGCTAGCTCATTAAGTTTTCCTGCACACACACGCACAGGCACACACACACGCACACACACACGCACACACACACGCACACGCACACGAGTGAGCGAGTGTCGTGCAATATAATGCGGCATACAAATAAATTTGTCACAGCAGAATTTTGCAACTTTGTGTAATCCGCTGGGAATGCGTTGCTGGGCGTGCTCTGCCGCCCCTTTTTGGCCACCAGAGAGGCAACCGCACAGAATCTAGAAATCAACGAGTTTATCTCATTAAAAAGTTATTTTCCGCAGCAGCTGCACACACACACACACAGACTTAGCCTACACACATGCCAAGATACATAGAGAGTGAGAGAGAGACGGGAGAGAGAAGGGTAGCTTGTGTACTTAAAAGTGGAGGCAGGCAACGCAATATGTAAATCCACTTCATTTAATTTCGCATTTAGCCCAAATGCTAACAGCAAATGACAAATATTCTTGTTAAGAGGCATAAATGCAGCAAAAGCAGCACAGCCAGCA
>JAUESR010000073.1:0-48471 GCA_030914345.1 Drosophila koepferae
TTACTAAAAGCTATTAATGCAATAATTGACCTATCAAAGGGTACATTGCATTATAATAATAAAACAGAAACGATTAACTTGATAAATAAAAATCTAGATAAAGAGTATTCCATTACTCCTTATCTAAACAAGTAAGAACGTTGCAGGTAGGCGCCACTAACTGCGATATACTTTGTTCCCATAGGTGCATCTTATTTATTTAATAAACATTTAATTAACGAAATATTTCGGCAATTAGAAAACGTACATGGCAAGCAACAAACGTTTTTTTCCTACACATACATACAGATTTACACATGTACACACTATACGAGTATACACAATTTTCTAAGTATACATACAAAGTTTGCATGCCAGAATATTCTACGAATTGTGACTGAATTGGGAATTTTTCGATCGTTATTTTAGTTTTGTCAAAGGCGCTCTAGCAATGCATTACAATGTCTTATTTGGTTTTCGTTAATGGAGTGCAGGTCAGGCAGTGGCGCTGGTGGTAAACACTATGCAAGCTATACTTAGGTGCGTGGGTTCGAATCCCGCAGAAAACTTTTTTTCAAAATTATTAATTTTTTATTTTTTTATATTTGTATATTTATTATAAAATGCTTGCTGCCAATTGATGATAATTTATAAACATACGCATATGAATTTTGCATTTAAGCAAAACTAAAACAATTTTTCCGATTTGCCACGCTGTGTGGCAAGCAGTTTTTCTATGCATGCATATATGTATTTATGTGTAAGTGTATACACATCCAAAAGTGTATACATATTGCAAGAATTGCGATTGTATTGTTTTGTTTCGTCACAAGCTGCTGATCAGCTGGTCAGCTGATCAGCTGTGAATTGATTTAGGTTTAGCTAACGATTACATGTTGTTTTCAAAAGACCTAGGTTCGAATCCCGGTGGAAACTTTTTATTTATTAATCAAAAACTTATCAATTTTATTTTTTAAAATTTATTAATATTATTAAACTTATGTTAAAATGCTTTTTGCCATCTTAGCAATTGCTACTAAGCTATTATATGCATGAATTATGCAGTTGGCCACAACAAACTTCTTTGCCGATTTGCCACGCCCCCCAGTGGGCGTAGACGCATAATTTTTTGCCAGTTCTTAGAAAAGGCCGAGGCTAACATGACTGCAAAATTTGGTTGCTTACATTCCAAAAATGCGAAAATTACAGGGTATTTTTCGATATGCCACGCCCCCAAAGAGGCTGAAAAATTATTTTTGGGGCATCGATAGAGGAGAACATTAGTAACTCAACCATCCAATTTTCAAGCTTCTAGCTCTAAAACTGTAGGAGATATAAACTTTTGCGGTTTGCTACGCCCCCTGTGGGCGTAGATATATCTACCATAGCTAATTAGTCTTGGGTTGTCAACCCGAGTATACATGCAAAATTTCAAGTCTCTAGTGTCAATAGTGTTCAAATATAGCACAATTTGAAAAAATCACTATATATTCAGGTCCGATTTGCCACGCCCCCAATGGGCGTAGACATATAACCTTTTGATCTTCTTAGAATCATAACATTAACTCACATGCAAAATTTCAGCGTTCTAGCTTTAACGGTGTAGAAGATACGTATTTTCCGATTTGCCACGCCCCCAATGGGCGTAGATATATCCGCCGTAGCTTTTTGAACTTGGGTTGTCACCCCGAGTATACATTTCAAATTGCAACTCTCTAGCTCATCATCTAGTATGATAACTTAACTATGGGCGGAAGAGTTTTCCGATTTGCCACGCCCCTAGTGGGCGGATCGGGAAAATTTTTACACTTTATAATTCGGGAGCATATATGAGTATATGTTTAAAATTTCAAGTCTCTAGCTCTAATAGCGCCGAAAAATATTGCGTTCATACGGACAGACGGACAGACGGACACCAAGACGGACATTGCACAAAACCAATATACTTTTTTCCCTTTGGGAACAAAGTATAAAAATTAAACTTTTAAATCAAATTCATTATTCAATGTATCTGACATACAATCAGCGTCATCAAGTGATTCTGATTACCCAAATAGAAAAAATAAAACGATTAACGAAAATCTCAATAAAAACAAGCATATAAAAAAGAAGAAAGCTAAAAAGAGCAGACAACGAAAATTGTCAGTTTCCTCTACAAGCACTTCAATATGCGAAGTAAATTATTTAAAAGTTAATCATTCCATTGATGAAATAATCAATCTCACAAACCTTGAAGAACAAATCATTCAAGAAATAAAAATCAAACACTCTCAAATACAGATATCTCTTCCATTTAGAACAGATATTAGAGGTGAAATCAGAACGATAAACGATAATCCAATTTACAGTAAACAATATCCTTATCCACATTCAGTTAATAATTTTGTTAATAAGGAAATAAATAGGATGTTAAACGAAAACATAATAAGGCCAAGCAAAAGTCCTTATAACTCTCCAGTATGGGTTGTAGGAAAAAAGGGCTTTAATGAAGATGGAACACAAAAGCACAGATTAGTTATTGATTACAAAAAACTAGATAATAATACAATTCCCTGATAGATATCCGATGCCAGATCCATCGGTAATATTGTCTAATCTAGGTAAAGCCAAATTCTTTTCAACTATTGATTTAGAATCTGGTTTTCACCAAATTTTAATGAAAAACGCAGATATCGAGAACACCGCTTTTTCCATCAATAATGGAAAATATGAATTTCTTCGCTTGCCATTCGGACTTGCGAACGCGCCTAGCATATTTCAAAGAGCCATGGACAATATATTACGCGATAAAATCGGTAAAACTTGCCACATCTATATAGATGATATAATAGTTTTCTCAGAAAATATCGAGCAACACTTCAATGACTTACAAGAAATTATCGAAATATTATTTAAAGCAAATATGAAGATATCTCTAGAGAAATCCAAATTCTTTAAAAAGGAAATCGAATTCCTAGGATATGTAGTGTCTCACAATATTATCACAACTGACCCGAAAAAAATAGAAGCTATTGTAAAATATCCTCCTCCGACTAACTTGAGAGAATTACGAGGTTTTCTAGGCTTAACTAACTATTACAGGAAATTCGTACAAAATTACGCAAATATAGCAAAGCCCCTCACAAAACTATTACAAGGACACAATGGTATGATTTCAAAACACATGTCGAAAAAAAACAAAAATATCCCTAGATAATGAAGCTCATTCAGCATTCGAAAATTTAAAATCACACTTAGTTGCAAGGGTTGAACTAACTCAACCAGACTATTCCAAAAGTTTGTTCTTACTACAGACGCTTCTGACATCGCTATAGGCGCTGTCCTTTCGCAAGAAAACAAACCAATCACATTCATTTCAAAAACATTAAATAAAACAGAAAGAAATTATGCAACAAACGAAAGAGAGTTATATGCCATAGTCTTGGGATTAAAAAGTCTTCGTAATTACTTATATGGTATTACAAATTTAGAAAACCAAACAGACCATCAACCACTTTCTTTCGCGGTTTCTGCACGAAACCCTAATTCAAAAATGAAAAGATGGCATGCCTTTATTGAGGAATTTGCCTCTACCATATTTTATAAACCAGGGTCAACCAACGTTGTTGCTGATGCTTTATCCAGAATAGAAATAAACAACATTACTACTGAAAGTAATCAAATGTCCGATAGTGAACCCTCATCCGACAATGAATCCTTATCCGATATCGAAACTATACATTCAGCTGACAGCAGCTATGAATACATATTTGAGGAAACAAAAAAACCACTGAATCAGTTTAAACAGCAACTACTCATTTCAAAAAACAAGTAAGAACGTTGCAGTTAGGCGCCACTAACTGCGATATACTTTGTTCCCATAGGTGCATCTTATTTATTTAATAAACATTTAATTAACGAAATATTTCGGCAATTAGAAAACGTACATGGCAAGCAACAAACGTTTTTCCTACACATACATACAGATTTACACATGTACACACTATACGAGTATACACAATTTTCTAAGCATACATACAAAAGCTTGCATGCCAGAATATTCTAAGAATTGTGACTGAATTGGGAATTTTTGATCGTTACTTTAGTTTTGTCACAAGACGCTCTAGCAATGCATTGCAATGTCTTATTTGGTTTTAGTTAACAAAGCGCAGGTCAAGGCAGTGGCGCTGGTGGTAAACACTATGCAAGCTATACTTAGGTGCGTGGGTTCGAATCCCGCAGAAAACTTTTTTTCAAAAATTTTTATTTTTTATTTGTTTATATTTGTATATTATAAAATGCTTGCTGCCAATTGATGATAATTTATAAACATACGCATATGAATTTTGCATTTAAGCAAAAACTAAAACAATTTTTCCGATTTGCCACGCTGTGTGGCAAGCAGTTTTTCTATGCATGCATATATGTATTTATGTGTAAGTGTATACACATCCAAAAGTGTATACATATTGCAAGAATTGCGATTGTATTGTTTTGTTTCGTCACAAGCTGCTGATCAGCTGGTCAGCTGATCAGCTGTGAATTGATTTAGGTTTAGCTAACGATTACATGTTGTTTTCAAAAGACCTAGGTTCGAATCCCGGTGGAAACTTTTTATTTATTAATCAAAAACTTATCAATTTTATTTTTTAAAATTTATTAATATTATTAAACTTATGTTAAAATGCTTTTTGCCATCTAAGCAATTGCTACTAAGCTATTATATGCATGAATTATGCAGTTGGCCACAACAAACTTCTTTGCCGATTTGCCACGCCCCCAGTGGGCGTAGACGCATAATTTTTTGCCAGTTCTTAGAAAAGGCCGAGGCTAACATGACTGCAAAATTTTGTTGCTTACATTCCAATAATGCGAAAATTACAGGGTATTTTTCGATATGCCACGCCCCCAAAGAGGCTGAAAAATTATTTTTGGGGCATCGATAGAGGAGAACATTAGTAACTCAACCATCCAATTTTCAAGCTTCTAGATCTAAAACTGTAGGAGATATAAGCTTTTGCGGTTTGCCACGCCCCCTGTGGGCGTAGATATATCTACTATAGCTTATTAGTCTTGGGTTGTCAACCCGAGTATACATGCAAAATTTCAAGTCTTTAGTGTCAATAGTGTTCAAATATAGCACAATTTGAAAAATCACTATATATTCAGGTCCGATTTACCACGCCCCCAATGGGCGTAGACATATAACTTTTTGATCGATCTTCTTAGAATCATAACATTAACTCACATGCAAAATTTCAACGTTCTAGCTTTAACGGTGTAGAAGATACGTATTTCCCGATTTGCCACGCCCCCAATGGGCGTAGATATATCCGCCATAGCTTTTTGAACTTGGGTTGTCACCCCGAGTATACATTTCAAATTGCAACTCTCTAGCTCATCATCTAGTATGATAACTTAACTATGGGCGGAAGAGTTTTCCGATTTGCCACGCCCCTAGTGGGCGGATCGGGAAAATTTTTACACTTTATAATTCGGGAGCATATATGAGTATATGTTTAAAATTTCAAGTCTCTAGCTCTAATAGCGCCGAAAAATATTGCGTTCATACGGACAGACGGACAGACGGACGGACGGACAGACGGACAGACGGACGGACAGCAAGACGGACATTGCACAAAACCAATATACTTTTTCCCCTTCGGGGACAAAGTATAATAAATTTACTATTCACGAAAAATACGAACCTTTCAATAAAATAAGACATATCATAGAATATGATACAGTAGATAACTTAATCCAAATACTTAAAGAATTTTTACAACCAAAAATAACGACAGGAATCCATTGCAGTCTTGAAGATCTATACGAAATACAGAATACAATAAGAAACACATTCACAAATAAATTTCTCTTTACCAGAAAATTCGTCTTAGATATCGAAAATAAAAACGACCAAGAAATTATTATAGAAGAAACACATGCTCGAGCTCATAGAGGTTTCGACGAAAACCTTAAGCAAATTCTTAGGTATTATTATTGGCCAACGCTATACAAAGCTCTTAAACAATACATACGACATTGCGAAATCTGTAATAAAAATAAATACGATAGAAATCCAAACAAATACTTATTTCCAAAGCACCCATTTCAAAAACAGAAAGTGAACAATTACACATAGACATTTTTTATGCTCAAAAATTATCATTTATCACTTGCATTGATGCTTATTCAAAATTTCTAGTTATTAAAGAAATCCATAACAAATCCGATATAGCCAATAAAGTATTAGAACTGATCCAAATCTTTCCATTCGCTAAATCAATAATGCTAGACAACGAACCTAGTTTTTCATCAGCACAATTTAAATCAACAATGTCCCGCTCAGGTATAGACATTTATTATACAGATCCCAGACACAGCTTAAGTAACGGCCAAGTAGAAAGAATTCATTCAACACTCATTGAAATTTCTCGATGCATCCAAGAAGAATTTAAATTAGTTGATTATTCTGAAATTATATACCGTGCAGTTAGATAATATAACAACACAATACAATCAACAACCCAACAAAAACCATATGAAATTCTATTTAACAAAATAGATCACTCTGAGTTATCCGCAAAGCTAGAATCAGCGCAATCCAAAATGCTAGACTACAATAACAAAAAACGAATACCAAAAAATTACCAAGTAGGCGAAATCATTTACGAAAAGAAACATGGCGAACGAAATAAACTACAACCCAAATATAAAAAACAAGTAGTTAAAGAAGATCTAGGAAATATAGTTAAAATAAATAATAGAGACCGTATAATTCATAAAGATAATATAAAATCCTAATAAAAATTTTTTTGTTTTTGTTTTTAGCATGATCATTTTGTACGTGCTAATTATTTTATTGCCTTTTTGCCGCTTCGATATCATAAACTACTCAAATGACGATTATGTTTTACTTGAGGATATTGATCATTTTTTACTATACGAAACATTTGGAGAAGTTTTTCACGTTACTAATTTAAGTTTTTATAATGATATATTTGAAAGAGAGCTAACATTTTTTGATAATAAAAACAACACTATTGACTGGGAAATAACAATGGAACTAAATTTAATTAAACCCTTCTTTCTCAACTTACACCTCATAAGGTCTCTAAGCGAAGTATAAACGAATTAGGTACTATTTTTAAATTATTACAGGAACACCAGATCATGATGACATGCTAACAATTCAGAATAAAATAAATGAACTCATTGAAAATAATAATATACAAAATCAAATTAATTCTGCAATTTTCAAAGAAGTTACTAAAATTACAAATCTTTTAAAAAACATTAGATTCGATCAAGAAATCTTATTAAAAAAATACCGTCTCAAACTATTATCACTTGACCTGCAAAATCTGCTAGACACTATTACATTTTCAAAAGCCAACATAATAAACCCAAAAATTTTAAATAAACAAGACATGATAAACATATTTAATCATGAAACATTTAATATTACTCTTATCGACCTCTTGGACATATCCTCTTTTTCAATTATCTCATACCAAGGTTTAATTATAGTTTTTATAAAATACCCAACTATAAATTATAAGTGTAATTATATCATGCTAAAGCAGTTTCCAGGTGGAAAATTATTCATAGACAATAAAATTACTAAATGTAAGAATACCTTTTATCGCATTAAAAATTTTAAAAGAGAAATTTATAACACTTTTGCTCAAATTGTTTACGAAAGAATTTCTTCATAAATTTAGTTAATAAAGAATTCACTAGCTGTACGAAAATATCAGAAAAAAACAAGCCAATAGAAGTAATAACAGATGGCGCCATTTTAGTATCAGGAAAAATTGCGTTAATAATACCTGGCTTAGAGGTACCTATCTCATAACTTTCAAAACCATTGTAACCATAAACAACATTACTTACACAAACGAAAAAGAAAAACTGCTCAACTATGTAAAACATAAGAAATTTACAGATTATTTAATTACTGATTACCAACCTTCTAATGACACTGAGCTATGATTAGAAAATACAAAGACTTTATCAAAAATTGTAATAGAATTAGAAAATAATCATACAAAAATTACATTTATTATATTTATAATGATTTTTATATTCATTATGATAAAGCTTCTCAAATTCTGTTCAAAGAACAATCTCAATCCTATTAAATTTTTATTTTCAAAGCCCTTAAATGATCAAAATATTCAAATTCAAAACCCGGATATGCTAAATGCCATAAACACTCAAATCGAATTTCTCATGAGAAATCGTTAAGAATCAGGGACGATTCTTCTTAAGAAAGGGGGGAGTTATCACCCAGCTACTCAAGCGACTCTTATGATAAATGTAAACAACTTTCAAATAGCATAACTCAGTCTCCCCAATCATAAACAACCTATAGCATCACGCCACTTGGCTCAGACATAAATATTCCCTACCCTATTCCCACAGAGTAAGCAGTTTTGGCTTCAACATAAACATAAGAATCTCTGCGCAGTTTCCAAGGGCTTTTTGAGTTAGCAACCAAGCTTTAACGTAAACAATTCATAATTTCACAACTCCGATATAGAATCACGTAAGCCACTCTTGTGAGCTTTCGAGCTTTTGAGCTTTGAGCTTTAATGAGGGAAGCTTTAACATAAACATTAGCTGACTTGCAGCATAAGATCATTTTTGTACTTCAGTTCGAATTTTGAGTTTAATAAATGAACACTAAGTTCACTATAATAAAATAAATTTTTTATTAACTTGCAAAGGCAAGTTGATTAATTTGCACACTTATTTTTTGACATTAGAACCCCATCAACTTCGTATTTGCTCGGGTTTTTACTTTTAGGGTCGGGAGAAAAAAATTTCTGATGGCAAAATCATTCCGCTTCGAGCGCTCGACGGTGATGGTCGATTTTCAAAAAAGGCCTGACATGTGCCGCTCTTTCCCTTGCTCTCTTTCTCTTTCTGCCCTATGCTTTTTACTCTCTGCTCTCTTCTCACAAAAATATATGTATGCTGGCACAAACAGCAAGCAGCTCACAAAAATTGAAATTTCTTCTCGACGCGATCCCATTGGTTCCCTTCTGAGCGAAGAGTATACCGAATTCTTAAACGGCTTTGCCATGCTCATGCGAAATGTTAGCGTTTTCATGATTATTTGTGGCAAGGGTATGAAAGTGTTGACGTGCATAACGAATATTATTTTTCGATGACCATACACACACACATTTACACTTCCTCGCTATATGTGTAAGCATTTATGTGCTTGTGTGCAATATTCTTGCTGCCGCCTGTAGAGCACTATTAGAACCCCAGCAGTTGATTTTCGTTCGTTTCGGTAGCTGATGTGAACTTGCATACGCACACACATACACATTTACACTTCCTTGCTATATGTGTAGGCTTTTATGTGCCTGTGTGCGATACACTTGCTGCATGTAGCAATTCTATTTTCCCAGCGATTGCTGTGGGTAGCTGATGTGAGCCTTTGAATTTGAATGAATGCTCTGCCTGGGGCATTTGCATGTTTCGTGCATAGGTCTCGAATATTGGGCGTGTGCCTACCTCAATTTTGAATTAAGTAAACGATTTTGGGTAATTTTAGTAAAAGAAAACTGAAAATGATTCGTCGTGAATAAGAATTTTAAATTAAATAAAACATTTAATAAAATACATGTAAATTTTTATTATTTTGTGGAAAATATGACTAAATAACGAATGCATAATTTTTGCATAAAAGGGCTAATTTACCTGTATATCTATACATGTGAATAACATGTGCCCTTTTTGCCTATAGGGTCAAATCTGGTACTACATATTAAAGAACAAATGATAACTAATCAACAGGTAATACAAATTAATTGACCTTTCCTGCAATTCGAACCCAAAATCGTTTACTTAATTTCAAAGTTGAGGTAGGCACACGCCCAATATTCGAGACCCATGCACGAAACATGGAAATGCCCCAGGCAGAGCATTCATTCAAATTCAAAGGCTCACATCAGCTACCCGCAGCAATCGCTGGGAAAATACAATTGCTACATGCAGCAAGTGTATCGCACACAGGCACATAAATGCCTACACATATATCGAGGAAGTGTAAATGTGTGTGTGTATGCAAGTTATCACCCAGCTACTCAAGCGACTCTTATGATAAATGTAAACAACTTTCAAATAGCATAACTCAGTCTCCCCAATCACAAACAACTTATAGTATCACGCCACTCGGCTGAAACATAAATATTCCCTATTCCCACAGAGTCAGCAGTTTTGGCCTCAACATAAACATAAGAATCTCTGCGCAGTTTCCAAGGGCTCTTTGAGTTAGCAACCAAGCTTTAATATAAACAATTCATAATTTCACAATTCCGATATAGAATCACGTAAGCCACTCTTGTGAGCTTTCGAGCTTTGGAGCTTTGAGCTTTAATGAGGGAAGCTTTAACATAAACATTAGCTGACTTGCAGCATAAGATCATTTTTGTACTTCAGTTCGAATTTTGAGTTTAATAAAAGAACACTACGTTCACTATAATAAAATAATTTTTTTATTAACTTGCAAAGGCAAGTTGATTAATTGGCGCCCAACGTGGGGCATACGTTAAATAAAAAACACATAAAAAGAAACTACATCTTTTTATGTAATCGTACGCCGCCGAACTAAAAGTGAAATAAAAAGTGTCAAAAAATTAAACTCAAAAAGAAACATCAAGTTTCTAGAACTCAAACAAAAAGTGCATTAAAAAGTTTCAAATAAAAAGAAACAGCTTGTGCTTCAACCCAAAATTTAAATTAAAAATCACAACAACGCTAATAAAAGTCACATGACTTAAAACAAAAAACTGAATCTAAAAACGACAAAAGTTGGTGTCTGCCTAAAACAAAAGGCAGCTTAAGACGAAAAGATCGAGCTGTGTGACCGAACCAAAAGGTCGCCACCCAAAACCAGTGACAAGACAATAAAGAAGGAAGGAAGGAAGGAAGGACGACCCGATCCACCCTAACCCAAAGGAAGAAGTACCACTACGTGAGCGATTGAGAATCTTTATAATCTTTATAATTACTCATTAAGCTAAATTTAAAAAATTTTTTGTGTTTAATAATTGTACTAAACCTGGACGAGTTAATTGAAAAATTTTCAAATTTAAAAGCAAATACAAATAATTCAAAAATGGCTAACAATCTTACAGCAGAAATAATAGCTCAATTGATTGCAAATCAAACCAGAGTGCTTCAAGAACAAATTACAGAATTAAAAGCTCAGTTAACGTTGTCTTCCAACAACGAACAAGAATTTAAAGCAACAGTCATCAATGATACAATTCGTTGCGACGAATCATTCGATATAGTTAAATCCTTACCTGAGTTTTCAGGAAACCAAAACGCATATGTAAGCTGGCGTGAAGCAGCTTGCGGTGCTATGCGAATGTATAAAGAGGGCAGTAGAAAATATGTAGGTGCCTTAACAATACTTAGAAACAAAGTCACAGGTAGGGCAAATGATATCCTAACTAATCACGGTACCGTACTTAACTTTGAGGCAATACTTGCCAGATTAGATTTTGCATATAGTGACAGGCGTCCGATGCACATTTTAGAACAAGAATTAAGTGTCTTACGACAGGGCAACTTATCGGTTCTCGAATATTATAACCTGGTTAATAAAAAATTAACCCAGCTGATAAACAAAACTATTATGACATATGGCGACAAAGCCAATGTAATTACCGAATTAAATAATAAAAACAGAGAAAACGCTTTGCGAGTTTTCATCACAGGCCTTAACGGATCTTTATCAAATATTTTGTTTTCTCTTAAACCAGAAAACCTTCCCAACGCCTTGGCTAAAGCCCAAGAGCTAGAAGCAAATTATCAAAGAGCTAATTTCGCTTATAATCACTCCGTTAATATACAACAGTTCAATGCAAACAAAAACGAACAACCAAAATATAATAAATCAAATCAATCCAATAAAAAATATGACAATCATTTACGCTTCAATCAGAATTCGCAAAATCAAACTCAATCTAACCCCCAACCCCCTCAAGAACCAATGGATGTAGATAGATCCGTTCAAATACAAAACCCATCTTTCCAACAGAATCCAATTTTAGAACAGGCAAACAAAAGAGTATTTTCTACTCAAACAGCTCAACAACCGAAAAAGATTATGCGCGTAAATAACATTCAGGAGGACCATTTTTTAGAGGAGCAAGGGAGAGCTCCCCTTCATCTACAGAATAGATAAAAAAATAAACAAAACCTTAAAGGTACTAATAGACACAGGCGCTACAGCTTGTTATATTAAAAAAGGCATATACGATAACCCAGAAGAGTTAGTTATTAAAAAAAGAGTAAAAACTGTCAATGGATACAGTATCATAACACATTCTCATAATATAAATATTCTCGGTAAACGTTATAGATTTTATGAAATCGATAATCTAGAAGCAGATTTGTTAATCGGTTATAATTTACTAAAAGCTATTAATGCAATAATTGACCTATCAAAAGGTACACTGCATTATAATAATAAAACAGAAACGATTAATTTGATAAATGAAAATCCAGACAAGGAGTATTTCATCACTCCTTATCTAAAAAATGAAACTTTTAAATCAAATACATTATTCAATGTATCTGACATACAATCAGCGTCATCAAGTGACTCTGATTACCCAAATATAAAAAATAAAGCGATTAACGAAAATCTCAATAAAAACAAGCATATAAAAAAGAAGAAAGCTAAAAAGAGCAGACAACGAAAATTGTCAGTATCCTCTACAAGCACTTCAATATGCGAAGTAAATCATTTAAAAGTTAATCATTCCATTGATGAAATGGCCAATCTCACAACCCTTGAAGAACAAATCATTCAAGAAATAAAAATCAAACACTCTCAAATACAGATATCTCTTCCTTTTAGAACAGATATTAGAGGTGAAATCAGAACAATAAACGACACTCCAATTTACAGTAAACAATATCCTTATCCACATTCAGTTAACAACTTTGTTAATAAGGAAATAAATAGGATGTTAGACGAAAACATAATAAGGCCAAGCAAAAGTCCTTATAACTCTCCAGTATGGGTTGTAGGAAAAAAGGGCTTTAATGAAGATGGAACACAAAAGCACAGATTAGTTATTGATTACAAAAAACTAAATAATAATACAATCCCAGATAGATATCCGATGCCAGATCCATCGGTAATATTATCTAACCTAGGTAAAGCCAAGTTCTTTTCAACTATTGATTTAGAATCTGGTTTTCATCAAATTTTAATGAAAAGCACAGATATTGAGAAAACCGCTTTTTCCATCAATAATGGAAAATATGAATTTCTTCGCTTGCCATTTGGACTTGCGAACGCGCCAAGCATATTTCAAAGAGCTATGGACAATATATTACGTGATAAAATCGGTAAAATTTGCCACATCTATATAGATGATATAATAGTTTTCTCAGAAAATATCGAGCAACACTTCAATGACTTACAAGAAATTATCGAAATATTATTTAAAGCAAATATGAAGATATCTCTAGAGAAATCCAAATTCTTTAAAAAGGAAATCGAATTCCTAGGATATGTAGTGTCTCACAATATTATCACAACTGACCCGAAAAAAATAGAAGCTATCATAAAATATCCTCCTCCCACTAACTTGAGAGAATTACGAGGTTTTCTAGGTTTAACTAACTACTACAGGAAATTCGTACAAAATTACGCAAATATAGCAAAGCCCCTCACAAAACTATTACAAGGACACAACGGTATGATTTCAAGACACATGTCGAAAAAAACAAAAATATCTCTAGACGATGAAGCTCATTCAGCATTCGAAAGTTTAAAATCACACTTAGTTGCAAGGATTGAATTAACTCAGCCAGACTATTCTAAAAAGTTTGTTCTTACTACAGACGCTTCTGACATCGCTATAGGCGCTGTCCTTTCGCAAGAAAACAAACCAATCACATTCATTTCAAAAACATTAAATAAAACAGAAAGAAATTATGCAACAAACGAAAGAGAATTATATGCCATAGTCTGGGCATTAAAAAGTCTTCGTAATTACTTATATGGTATTACAAATTTAGAAATCCAAACAGACCATCAACCACTTTCTTTCGCGGTTTCTGCACGAAACCCTAATTCAAAAATGAAAAGATGGCATGCCTTTATTGAGGAATTTTCTCCTACTATATTTTACAAACCAGGGTCAACGAACGTTGTTGCTGATGCTTTATCCAGAATAGAAATAAACAACATTACTACTGAAAGTAATCAAATGTCCGAAAATGAACCCTCATCCGACAATGAATCCTTATCCGATATCGAAACTGTACATTCAGCTGACAGCAGCCATGAGTACATATTTGAAGAAACAAAAAAACCACTGAATCAGTTTAAACAGCAACTACTTATTTCAAAAAATAAATTTACTATTCATGAAAAATGCGAACCCTTCAATAAAATAAGACACATCATAGAATATGATACAGTAGATAATTTAATCCAAATACTTAAAGAATTTTTACAGCCAAAAATAACGACAGGAATCCATTGCAGTCTTGAAGATTTATACGAAATACAGAATACAATAAGAAATACATTCACAAATAAATTTCTCTTTACCAGAAAATTCGTCTTAGATATCGAAAATAAAAACGACCAAGAAATTATTATAGAAGAAACACATGCTCGAGCTCATAGAGGTTTCGACGAAAACCTTAAGCAAATTCTTAGGTATTATTATTGGCCAACGCTATACAAAACTCTTAAACAATACATACGACATTGCGAAATCTGTAATAAAAATAAATACGATAGAAATCCAAAACAAATACTTATTTCCAAAGCACCCATTCCAAAAACAGAAGGTGAACAATTACACATAGACATTTTTTATGCTCAAAAATTATCATTTATCACTTGCATTGATGCTTATTCAAAATTTCTAGTTATTAAAGAAATCCATAACAAATCCGATATAGCCAATAAAGTATTAGAACTGATCCAAATCTTTCCATTCGCTAAATCAATAATGCTAGACAACGAACCTAGTTTTTCATCAGCACAATTTAAATCAACAATGTCCCGTTCAGGTATAGACATTTATTATACAGATCCCAGACACAGCTTAAGTAACGGCCAAGTAGAAAGAGTTCATTCAACACTCATCGAAATTTCTCGATGCATCCAAGAAGAATTTAAATTAGTTGATTATTCTGAAGTTATATACCGTGCAGTTAGAGAATATAACAACACAATACAATCAACAACCCAACAAAAACCATATGAAATTTTATTTAACAAAATAGATCACTCTGAATTATCCGCAAAACTAGAATCAGCGCAATCCAAAATGCTAGAATACCATAACAAAAAAACGAATACCAAAAAATTACCAAGTAGGCGAAATCATTTATGAAAAGAAACATGGCGAACGAAATAAACTACAACCCAAATATAAAAAACAAGTAGTTAAAGAAGATCTAGGAAATACAGTTAAAATAAATAATAGAGACCGTATAATCCATAAAGATAATATAAAATCCTAATAAATTTTTTTTTGTTTTTGTTTTCAGCATGATCATTTTGTACGTGCTAATTATTTTATTGCCTTTTTGCCGCCTCGATATCATAAACTACTCAAATGACGATTATGTTTTACTTGAGGATATTGATAATTTTTTACTATACGAAACATTTGGAGAAGTTTTTCACGTTACTAATTTAAGTTTTTATAATGATATATTTGAAAGAGAGCTAACATTTTTTGATAATAAAAACAACACTATTGACTGGGAAATAACAATGGAACTAAATTTAATTAAAACCCTTCTTTCTCAACTTACACCTCATAAGGTCTCTAAGCGAAGTATAAACGAATTAGGTACTATTTTTAAATGGATTACAGGAACACCAGATCATGATGACATGCTAACAATTCAGAATAAAATAAATGATCTCATTGAAAATAATAATATACAAAATCAAATTAATTCTGCAATTTTCAAAGAAGTTACTAAAATTACAAATCTTTTAAAAAACATTAGATTCGATCAAGAAATCTTATTAAAAAAATACCGTCTCAAACTATTATCACTTGACCTGCAAAATCTGCTAGACACTATTACATTTTCAAAAGCCAACATAATAAACCCAAAAATTTTAAATAAACAAGACATGAAAAACATATTTAATCATGAAACATTTAATATTACTCTTATCGACCTCTTGGACATATCCTCTTATTCAATTATCTCATACCAAGGTTTAATTATAGTTTTTATAAAATACCCAGCTATAAATTATAAGTGTAAATTATATCATGCTAAAGCAGTTTCCCAATCAGATGGAAAATTATTCATAGACAATAAAATTACTAAATGTAAGAATACCTTTTATCGCATTAAAAATTTTAAAAGAGAAATTTATAACACTTTTGCTCAAATTGTTTACGAAAAGAATTGCTTCATAAATTTAGTTAATAAAGAATTCACTAGCTGTACGAAAATATCAGAAAAAAACAAGCCAATAGAAGTAATAACAGATGGCGCCATTTTAGTATCAGGAAAAAACTGCGTTAATAATACCTGGCTTACAGGTACCTATCTCATAACTTTCAAAACCATTGTAACCATAAATAACATTACTTACACAAACCAAAAAGAAAAATTGCTCAACTATGTAAAACATAACAAATTTACAGATTATTTAATCACTGATTATCAACCTTCTAATGACACCGAGTTACGATTAGAAAATACAAATACTTTATCAAAAATTGTAATAGAATTAGAAAATAATCATACAAAAATTACGTTTATTATATTTGTAATAATTTTTATATTCATTATGATAAAGCTTCTCAAATTTTGTTCAAAGAACAATCTCAATCCTATTAAATTCTTATTTTCAAGGCCCTTAAACGATCAAAATATTCAAATTCAAAACCCTGATATGCTAAATGCCATAAACACCCAAATTGAATTTCTTCTGAGAAATCGTTAAGAATCAGGGACGATTCTTCTTAAGAAAGGGGGGAGTTATCACCCAGCTACTCAAGCGACTCTTATGATAAATGTAAACAACTTTCAAATAGCATAACTCAGTCTCCCCAATCACAAACAACTTATAGTATCACGCCACTCGGCTGAAACATAAATATTCCCTATTCCCACAGAGTCAGCAGTTTTGGCCTCAACATAAACATAAGAATCTCTGCGCAGTTTCCAAGGGCTCTTTGAGTTAGCAACCAAGCTTTAATATAAACAATTCATAATTTCACAATTCCGATATAGAATCACGTAAGCCACTCTTGTGAGCTTTCGAGCTTTGGAGCTTTGAGCTTTAATGAGGGAAGCTTTAACATAAACATTAGCTGACTTGCAGCATAAGATCATTTTTGTACTTCAGTTCGAATTTTGAGTTTAATAAAAGAACACTACGTTCACTATAATAAAATAATTTTTTTATTAACTTGCAAAGGCAAGTTGATTAATTTGCATGCTCACATCAGCTACCCAACCGAACGAATATCAACTGCTGGGGTTCTACTAGTACTACAGGCAGCAAGAATATTGCACACAGGCACATAAAAGCCTACACATATAGCAAGGAAGTGTAAATGTGTGTGTGTATGGTCATCGAAAAATAATATTCGTTATGCACGTCAACACTTTCATACCCTTGCCACAAATAATCATGAAAACGCTAACATTTCGCATGAACATGGCAAAGCCCTTTAAGAATTCGGTATACCCTTCGCTCAGAAGGGAACCAATGGGATCGCGTCGAGAAGAAATTTCAATTTTTGTGAGCTGCTTGCTGTTTGTGCCAGCATACATATATTTTTGTGAGAAGAGAGCAGAGAGTAAAAAGCATAGGGCAGAAAGAGAAAGAGAGCAAGGGAAAAAGCGGCACATGTCAGGCCTTTTTGAAAATCGGCCATCACCGTCGAGCGCTCGAAGTGGAATGATTTTGCCATCAGAAAATTTTTTCTCCCGACCCTAAAAGTAAAAACCCGAGCATATACGAAGTTCAAAAAATAAGTGTGCACATTAACTTGTTCCAGTTGTCCAGTCTATGTGTTGTATGGTTAGTGCTCTAACTCTAAAGATGAATTAGCTAGAATTTTATAACTGGTTCCCGATAAATTCGTTTATCGATAACTTTGGAAATATACGAGTTATCGAATTTCTGAAACAAACTCGTACTGCGCGTGTAATATACGAGTCTAACACAAAAAGAATGAACTGGCTAGCTCTTATATCTTCGGAAATCGACGCGTTCGTACATACGGACGGACGGACGGACGGACGGACAGACGGATATGGCTATATCTCTATATCGGTGTGCAGAGCGAGGCAGTGGCGCTGCTTGGGTTCACAGAAAAGTTTTTCCAAATATGATTATTTTTTAATTTTGTTTATATAAGTTAATATTTCCCGTCCACAATTGTTTTGTATAACGAAATAAAGTCAAAGGTATGTTTGTTCTGTGCCTAAAAACTGAAATACGAAAAGATTCTTATGTGAAGTTATCCCTGACCTACATTTGCTGACACAGCGAGTTGGTCAACGGATTATGTGATTCGTACAGGGTACATTGACCGCTGCGCAAAGGTTCTTGGAATACGCTGACTGCAACATTGCTGTAGTATTATTTTGTGCAACGATCGAGTTCAGAAATTGCTGTTTATGAATAAAAAGATATTTGAGACGTTTAGCTTATTGTTGGCTCATTGCCGGTCGGATGTGTTAACTTCTCCCTCGTTAAAGGGAAGGCTGTCCTCGGATTTCTTTAAAAAGACAATAACAGCTCTGAGAGTAGTTTGTTGCCTATTTGCTTTCCATGTTTGAAATAATTTGGAAAGGACGACCAGAAGAATGATAGTGAGTACGATGAACACCATAGGCCATGTGATTAGCTTTTTCCCAACGTTGCCAATGTATTGTAGGTTTTTGAAATTTAGTCTTCGGAGGTATGGTAAGCTCAGAATTTCTTGATGACCAGTAATATTAATGAGCGTTGGACGTCTCCGGTCGATGCTTCTCATGGTCTTATATAGGGACCCGTTGATGCTAATTTCGTCATCGAGTGTCAGCAAAAATGTGCCATGGATAGTTTGGTATGCTCCGCTGTTCATTTTTATTGTAGCCGTTTCCTCATTTAGTATGATGATACTATCGTCCACCACTTCCAGCGGCTGAAGGGCACTGCTGTGCGCATGTCGCTGAAGGCAACTGAACGCTGAATGTTGAAGTGAGTGTAGTAGTGCAATTTCCAATTGGTAAAATTTTGTTACCACAGTCAGCGTTGTTGTTGTCGCCTTTAAAATTTAATATTGTGCCATTATGCTGCACAGGAAAAATGATTATCTTTTTACATACTAGGCTAGGATATTTGATTATAAAGTGTACAAACTTATTATCATAGGCTAAATCTGTTACAGTTATAATTGAAGAGTGCTCATTTAAAATTTTTTTTTGGTCTTTCGAATCAGGAATTGCTGGGCTTATTATTTGTGTCTTTGCGAGTGTAATAGACAACATTATTATCTCAAGATCTGAAATTACAATTCTATTTCGTGCGAGTAACGTTTCGTAAAGGTGACCTGAGTCGATCTGTTTTTCTTTTGCAAATTTAGTTATAGTTTTTATAGATTATGTTAAATTAGTTATTCTCTCTTAGATTTTTATATTTATTACTGACTGCCTATTAATTGCTTCGCTTAGCTTTAGATGATTGAATTTTAATCCTTCGAAGTCTTTAAAGTCTGGAGTTCCAGCAACAATCTTAAGACCTGTTCCCAGAATATTTATACTCCTTGTCTGTCTATGATGGATGTTAACTGTATCTAAAAGTGTTCTGATATGTCCTATGTCTGATTCAAGGATTTTCTTCATGTGAGACTGTGGGAAGTGTATCATTAAAGAATTTGTTTCCTCGGTAATTTCTGAGTACATGCTTAGATTAGAGGAATGTCTAAGAAGTTTGAACTCCTTCCAAATAACTGCCATTCCGTCCATTACCGGTATGTAGTCCAAGTTAGTGTAGTCGATGATCTTTCCGGTTGTTATCGCTACGAAAAGTAGGGATCACCAAATCCAAATCCTAATAAAGATATTAGATATTAGAATTTGTGCCATGGGGATATTTTATCTTAAATTATCCTTATGTACTTCCCTCCCCTTTATAAAAACGGTTGTCCCCAAATCGGCTCTACAGTAGCCTCCTCAAATAAGGGCGCTAACTTATTTCGAGCCTTTTATTTAATTTCATAAGGATATTGTCACCTACTTGGAAGGTTCTGTTTTTTTTCTGTCTCTGTTATGTCTTTGTCATAGTAATTCCTGTGCTACATTGATTCTGTCTCTTATTTCAGTTTCAAAATCAGGTGGCGATGAATGTATTACGTTGATCGGCTTTTCCTTTATAACAGAATGAATTGTTCTGTTATAGATTGTGTTAAATTATTAATTCTTTCAGGTGGCGATGAATGTATTACGTTGATCGGCTTTTCCTTTATAACAGAATGAATTGTTGAATTTTTCAAAGTCTGGAGTTCCAGCAACAATCTTAAGACCTGTTCGCAGAATATTTATATATTGTAGCTTGTAAAATTAACTCGATTGTTTTTCAAGCTTTAAACATCTCGCAATTTCCGCGAGAGTACTGTGGAATCTCTCTACTTGACCACTTGATGTTCTATGGAGCGGAGGGGAATTTACAATGTCGACGTTCAAACGATTTTTTAAGAGTGTTCGAATTGTTTCTGTATTTATTGATGGTTCATTGTCGCAATATACAATTTTGGTGCGGGGGTAAAAGTTCATGAGTTGTAGAATAAGTGGTTCAATGTCCACTATAGTTCTTGAGGTTATAGGTTGAACAATTGCAAACTTTGAAAATTTATCAATACAAGTTAAGAAATATTTCTTGTCTGTTGAAAAAATGTCTATGTGGATGCCGGTCATATTTTGACTTATTACAAATCTTGCAATTCGCAACTATTTCATTAGCCAAATGAGTCATTTTAGGGAAAAAATAATCTTGGATAATTTGCTTTATATTTTCCTGAACTGCTCTATGAGCTCTGCTATGTTCTGCAATTATTATTTGTTTCTGCTCGTTTTTGTCAAGGACATCTATGACCTTGTTGGAATGCCAGAATTTAGTTGAAGGGAAGGTTTTGACTAATGTGTTTTGAATAAATGCTAGCGTTGGTAAATCACATTTAATCGCATTCACCACGTCTTTTTTAACCGCATCGCAGACCTTCTCCACTAAGTTTGCTCTATTTTTGAAGCATATGGATGTCGTGTTTTTTGTCCGAACATAACAATAATTTTCTCAAAGGCCGTATTGCCTTCTTTTTTTTTTGTCTGTGGACTCAATGATGTATGTTAACGACAGTTCGCTATGTATAGTGGCCAGGTCAGATGGAGCATTTTCTTCTAGGTCATAAAGGTTTTGCCTTGAAAGAGCATCGGCGACAAAATTTTCTTTTCCCAGTTTAAAGAAAATGTGAGCGGTATGCTCATCGATTAATGACTTCCATCTCTTTATTATACCCTGAACCCATTGAAAATGGGAAATCAGGGTATAATGGTTTTGTTAAAAGTATGTAACAGGCAGAAGGAGGTGTGGCAGACCCCATAAAGTATATATATTCTTGATCAGGGTGACGATAAATGTTGATCTAGCCCTATCCGTCTGTCCGTCCGTCCGTCCGTCTGTCCGTCTGTCCGTCTGTCCTTCCGTCCGTCCGTCCGTCCGTATGAACGTCGAGATTTCGGAAACTACAAAAGCTAGAGAAATTTCACATGAACACTCGTATGTTAGTTACGCAGTACGAGTTTGTTTTGTTTTTTCGATAACTCATCCCATTTTCAAATTATCGATAAAAATCGAAAATTCGTTTACATTTTAAAGGGTTTTGTGGGCATAACTTCTACATCTTTTTAGCTAGAGACTTCAAATTTGTATACTTAGATAGATATTATGGATACGCAGATTATGTAATGCCACGCCCCCTTCGCCCCAATTAAAAAAAAAACGCATTTCAAATACTAGAGACTTGCAATTTGGCACATAGATAGATTTAGATACTCTTAATCTACTTTGATTAGATTAAATATAGTCCATCTAGAAATGGAGTTATGAGCGTCAAAAGTTCATCCCAACGCGCCCCCAAGCCGCGACAGCAACTGCGCGGTTAGTAGAACGCGCGCTCATAAGTGCGTAAAGAAGAAGAGTATCACTTTTTTTTTGCAGGGTTCAGGGTATCTCGTAGTCGAGCCGTCTCGACTAGAGCCTTCTTACTTGTTTTTGCATTGGGATTCTTATCCGGAACTGCAAATGTTAATGGTTAGTGATCAGTATAAATGTTTCATTTTTTTACACCATAAAGATAGTTTCAAGAAGCTCACGTTCATTCGTTGTGGTTTGGCTAAAGACGCAAAATCTTTTATAAAGCACCTGTAATAGCTTGCTAAACCAAGGAATGATCTAAGATGGAACAAAGTAGTTGGCTGCTCGAATTTGCCGATTGCTTCCACTTTGCTGGGATTGGTTTTAATGCCGCCACGGGACACTACAAATCCAAGATACTCAACTTGCTCTTTAAAAAAAATGAGACTTTTCTCGTGATACCCTCATGTTAGCATTAAATAATTTGTCTAATACCCAGGCAATGTGATATACGTGGTTTTCCATGTCTTCTGAGAATATAATCACATCATCTACGTAAACGTAGCACGATTTGCCGATCTGCTCCCGAAGTACATCATCAATTGCTCTTTGGAATATTCCAGGAGCATTTTTTAGACCGAAAGGAAGTCGCAGAATTCATACTTCCCGTTTCCTACTGAAAATTCGGTGTTTTCTCTATCTTTTTCCGCGAGAAGGATTTCATGGAATCCCGATTTTAAGTCAAGAGTTGAGAAATATTTTGCCTTCCCTAGGTTTGAGAGGATAGCTACTATGTTCGGTATAGGATATTTGTCGTCGACCGTTTTTGAATTTAATTTTATAAAATCGATGAGAAGACGCTTTTTCTTGTTTCCCTGCTCGTCTACTCCTTTTTTATCGACTACCCACACCGGATTGTTATACGGCGAAGTGGATGGTCTAATAATATTATCCCTCAGCATGTTGCTTGTTTAATTATTAACGAACTCAGTTACTCCTAGTAGGTACCGATAAAATTTTGAGTAAATTGCCTCGTCGTCTTCAGTTCCTATTGTAGCAATGATGTTAGTATTCTTTGGAAGAGCTTCGTTAAGGTAAGCGCAAAACGCCTATTTTCTCTTTTAGCATGCTTTTGAATTTTTTTTTCAATCTCTTGAGGAACTACAACACTTTCTATTTCTGTAAAGTTGACATTTGGGCATTTTTTAATTGAATTTTCTCAGATCTAGATTCAGTTTCTAGGGTTTTATTTTTGAAGTCTAGTGTTGCGTTAACTTTATTAAGAAGGTCAAGTCCTATTATTCCATCAAAACTTGTTGAGGTACATGCGACATTGAAATATGTCTTTTCATTACACATCTTAATTCCGGAATAGGTTTAATGTAATTTTTAGAAGCGCCTGTGTCAATGAGTAGTTGTATTGTTTTACCTGCTATCGTTCGCTCTATGAACGGTATCAGGGAACTGTGTCTAAAAAATTCAGCTCTTGTAGTTGATCCTCATCATAAAAGTCTGATACTTCGGATTCTGCAAACTGTTTGGTATTCCTGCTCTAAATTTTCTGAATTTTCCTCTTGAGAGATATGATTTACTCTCTGTTTGCTATTTGCTCTTTTCGAAACTTGATTTTGATATGAGATATTAAGAGGGTTACCTTGATTTACTTGTCTCGGTTGTCTGAATATAGAAGAATTATCAACTTCCATTGGTTGAGGCGGTTCTTGTTTTGGACCATGGTTATTAAATTGTGGCTTATGCTTATAGAAAGGATTTTTCCTTGTTGTGAGTTATTTTCTAGAGTGAAATTTCTTTGATGTCTTTGCTCATAACAATGAGCTTTTTCCTAACTATTTCTTGAAAAACTACTTGCGAACTGGAACCGTTCGTGATTGGATTCTACTTCTTGGGCTAAGGCCAGATGGTGGCAGATGGTAAATTTTTTGGTCTTGCCGAGAAAAGAATATCACTCAGGGATTTCTTAGCTTTCGAAATAAATACTCTCAATGCGTTCGATCTATACTTTTCGTTCATTAAAGTAGCCAACTGTTGGTCATAGGTTATTGTTGTTTTATTTGTTAGAAGTGTTAACTTTTTTTCTATTTCCCCATAATATTGGACTATTGTGAGGTTTCCTTGACGCAAAACGGACAATTCTTGTTCAATTATATAGAGAGGCCGCTTATCGGTATATATAAAGTCGAGTATGTTGATAATCGCCTTGAAATTTAGTGGTATGCTGTACGAAGATAACACCATATCGGCAGGACCCCTTACTTTAATTCTAATTATGCCCAATGCTTGGTAATGTCTTGAGCTTCCAACATAGTCCTCAAAAACTTTATACGCTGTGTGTGCGGCTGTACGCCATGAAACATATGCTTCGATTTTTCCGTCAAACTCGGGTACAGATCTAAACTTTCCTAACACCGGACGTTACGATCTATAACTGCATCTTCGAGAACTTCCACCTTCGAGAACTTCCATAACCTCCATCTGTTTTTTAAATATTGTAGCTTGGTTTTCGAGTGCAGAATTAACAGTAGATTTGTAATAATAATATGCCTATCGACGAAGCGATAGGCATTTTTGTTTTTACTTGGTTTGGTATGAATCTGACCTTTAAATCTCCTATTAGTTCTTCCAACTCAGTGTCAAGTTCGTCAACTTTACGTTCACTCATAAGATTGTCACTGTTTGTCTATTAAAATTTATTGTGTGCAAATATTCAAATTTCAGGCACTTGAGTTTAATGTATTTTATATTTAATATATTTTGTTTATTTTATTTATTTTTTAGATGAGCACCCCACTTACATGACTTTCTCAGCTTTGTTTGTTTCGATCTAATGTTAAGTTATTCTAATGTTGTTTTTTTTTTTTTTGCTGCGTTGTTTGTTTTGTTGCAGTTCCCGCGATGCCGATCCAGCGTTGCTGCTTACAAATTTTGGGTTGAGAAGTTCGAACCACCATTGGGCGCCAGTTAATATTTGCCGTCCACAATTGTTTTGTATAACGAAATAAAGTCAAAGGTATTTTTGTTCTGTGCCATTTTAATGTTCAAATCAGACTAAAAACTAAAATACAAATCAGACTAAAAACTATATTTGCTGACACAGCAAGTTGGTCAACGGATCATGTGATTCGTACAGGGTACGTTGACCGCTGCGCAAAGGTTCTTGGAATACGCTGATTGCAACATTGCTGTAGCATTATTTTGTGCAACGATGGAGTTCAGAAATTATGAAAAGATATTTGAGACGTTTAGCTCATATATGTATGTTTAATATTTGTATATATTGGAACTTCATCGATTTGGTTTCGGTGCTTATACTTCCACGTTTCTTTCTAAACTGCCTGACAATGCCAGTGTTATTCCTCAGCATAGCTCCGAACCACACTCGACGACAGCGTTGTAACGCTCTCGTCTCGCTAAAACGGTACTTCCTAAAGCGACAAAATGCAAAGAACCAATCAGAGCGCAATTAGCGGCTGATGCAATATTACTAATATGATGAAATTAGGAATTCTGGTGAGAACCAAAATTTCCATACACAGCCCCCCACACACACACAGTGCGTGCATACAGTTTGCTTTGACATATGTAGGATTCTGGTGTAAACCAGAATATCCATACACACATACACAGCCACACACAGCGCGTAGCTGCAGTACGTGGCAACAATAACATACAGTGCGCTCCGACACGGCCATCCTGACCTTGACACGTCCTCGTGTAGTACTCCCAATTTTAGATTCAAATTTACTCGTGTAATGTCCAAATATCAAGTTCAAAGACACCTTTTGTGTTTCATAACATAAACTGAACTTAAGCTTTTATTCTAAACCATAACATACAGAGTATCTTCTTCTTTTTTTTATGTTGTTATTTTTTTGACAGAATTCATAAATTCACTTAAATTTTAACAAAACAATTAATCATCGCACTATGAACGTGCGCCAGAAAATGAATGTCCAATATATAAAAATTACAAATAAAACAAAATAATAAATTTAATTCATCGTCTCACTTGGACGGAACATTCTCAGTCTCAAGTATATTCTCTGATAAGCTCTGATTTTCATTATAAATATCCAATTCATCAGTAATTTTTCCATCTGGAATTCTATTAATGTCTTCGTGACAGTATTTGTAAAGTTTATTTGTTAACGACTTTAACATATACCTGTCCCCTTCCATGACTTCAGTAACCAAAAATGGGCCTTAAAGGCCTTAACGCAGCTTTCTGTGTCTATTTTAAGGGTGTGACCGATGACATATTCTTTTAGGTCGCTTTTACTGCTCAACTTTCCGGAAATGTCTATGTGAACAGTGTGCAGACCCCATAAAGTATATATATTCATGATCAGGGCGACGAGAAAAGTTTTATAGCCATATCTGTCTGTCCGTCCGTCCGTCTGTCCGTCTGTCCGTATGTTTGAACGCGTCAATTTCCGAAGATACAAAAGCTAGAGAGTTCATTCTTTTTGTGTCAGGTCCGTATATTGCACGTGCAGTACGAGTTTGTTTCAGAAATTCGATAACTTGTATATTTTCAGAGTTATCGATAAACGAATTTATCGGGAACCAGTTATAAAATTCTAGCTAATTCATCTGTAGAGTTAGAGTCTCCAAGTCTTCTGCATATATATATAAACTAATTTAATACTATTTCGGTTTTGTCAGATTTTGGATTCCGGTCCCAAATTCGCTCCCACACCCCCAAATGTGTAAAAAATGCATTTCAAATACTAGAGACATACAGTTTGGTTTGGCATATAGATATGAATATCATAATCTCAATCTGAACATATCAATACGATTGTCCATCTAGAAAAAGAATTATTAGTCTATAAAGTTTTCGCAGCAAAACCCATGTGGCGCAGCGAGCAAGGCAGCAGACAGCAAGACGCATTGCAGGCGTACATACATACATACATATGTATGTATGTATGTATATGTGTACAAGCGTAGATCAGCGTGTGGTTGCGATCGTACACATTTATGCATGTAAAGCTAATTGTTAAAGAGTTATGATTTCTAAAAAAAACGTAAAATGTTAAATAGAATATGTAGATCATATGCTGAAACTCTCATTACATTCCATTATATATTTTAAAAATTGTAAAAAAATTAAAATAACAATGGAAATGCAAGCAACGTTGAGCAATGCAAATCAAATTTCGTATGCGTGTTCACATACAGTGCACTGTCGCGCTGGTCACTGGTGACTTCAACAGCTGGCACAGAAACTGGGGCTCAAATACAAACAACTCTAGAGCGAAAACTTTAGAAAAATTCATTGCCCAATCAAACTACATCCTACTAAACGACGGTTCACCAACACATCTAAGCACACACTAACGAACATCGACGTAACCTTCAGCAGCCCTATACTAAAAATTGACAGCACACGACAGCAGAAAACGACCATGGCAGCGACCACTTTCCGATTCTAGTATCCCTCTTCACGTCTACAACAGACACACAACACACAACAGCCAAACCTCAATTTATTACCGACAAAGCAAACTGGGAATAATTCTCAAAATTAACAGAAGAACTGTCCCTACAGTTACCAACAAGCACGAACATAAATAAAGAAGCAGATACAATAAACAAAATTATAATTTCCAGCGCGCACGGATCAATCCCCCAAACACACCCTATGGCCCGCCCCCACAACAGACGAAAAGAAAAGAAGGTGGCACAGACTAGAAG
Source organism: Drosophila koepferae (assembly GCA_030914345.1). NCBI lineage: Eukaryota > Metazoa > Arthropoda > Insecta > Diptera > Drosophilidae > Drosophila > Drosophila koepferae. The sequence continues at coordinate 27,845 of JAUESR010000073.1, forward strand.
AGAAATAACGATAGAAAACATCATACAATTTAAAAAAGCTAACGCAACCTTTAGACTTACCCTAAAAAATTCTTTTAAAAACTGTATTAAACAATTTACCGAACAAATATCCCTCGACAACCAACCCAAAAGAATCTGGAGCAATATTCGAAGATTTTGCGGGCTTAACCCCCAAAAACACATCCACTACATCCTCAACCCCAACACAAATACACACTCCACCAACAAACAAGAAATTTCAGAACTTTTTTGCAAAAACTTTTCAGATGTAGCATCCACTGCATCCTCAACCCCAACACAAATACACACTCCACCAACAATCAAGAAATTGAAGAACTTTTTTTCAAAAACCTTTCAGAAGTAGCATCCACAACTTTACCAACATTTTCACTAACTCAAAACGCACAGCACTCAACAACAGACACAACACATATACCCCCAAAAGAGATCCTTAGAAATAGAAAAGCCAAATAACCTTCATCGAATTTACAGCAGCACTTTACATACTAAAAGGCAAAACACTTGGACTGGACAGAATAAATTACACTAGACCTAGACCTAGACCTAGAGAGCGCCATACTTACCATTCCCCAAGCTTACAAACCTAAATCTGACAAAACATCACTAAACTCATACCGACCAATATCCCTCAACTCATGCCTATCAAATATCCTAGACAAAATAATAGTAAAGTGACTCTCAATAATATCACTTGATTTTGCGAGAGCATTCGACAGAATTGGAATACACTCAATACTCGACCAACTGACCGACTGGAAAACTGGACCAAAAATACTTAACTACATAAAAAACTTCATGACCAACCGAAAAATTACAGTACGCATCAACACAGCCTTCTCATGCAAGCACATGCATGTTTGCAGAAAACACAATTGCAACTGCAACCTAACTACAACACAAATACTAAAAAAAAGAGACAACACAGACAATACAGGTGGAAATCCCAAACAGTTCAAATGCAGTCTCTGACAAGCAACCAACATAATTAAATGCCTCTCAAACCCAAAATTCAACTGTAATACATCCACACTAATAGACATAACCAAATCAATTCTGGTCGCAAAAAACGGACTACGGACTCCCTATATACGGAAATTGCCCAAAATCAACCATACGCCCCATTAAATCGGCAATTAACACAGGCTTTAGAATCTCTGGGAGCATTCAAAAGAACTGCCACCCAAAATAGAAAAAAATTTAGCAAACACACACCCAGAAACATACCGGGCAGAATTCAACTTAAAGAAAACTGAAGACACCAACAAATACACTTACATATACACAGACGGATCCCAAACCCACTCATCTCCACCCTCGCCATCACATACGAAACAACATACATAAAATCGGGTCTTCTGTCCCACTACTCATCGGTGTTTTCAGCCAAAATATTAGCAATTGCGGAAACCCTAAATATTTTCAAAAATATTAGGGGTAAATATTGCATATGCCCGGACTCTTCATCCGCCATAGACGCAATAATCAACACAAACAATAGCGAATATATATAAATAAAAATAACCTAACAGAAACCTCCACCTGGTATCAAAACATAAATCACAAGGAATACAACAGCTATCACGTACATGGCAAGCAACAAACGTTTTTCCAATACATACATACAGATTTACACATGTACACACTATACGAGTATACATTCAATTTTCTATGTTTGCATTCCAGAATATTCTAAGAATTGTGACTGAATTGTGAATTTTTCGATTGTTTTATCAAAAGGCGCTCAAGCAATGCGTTATTTGGTTTTAGCTAGCGAAGTTCAGATCATGGCAGTGGCGCTGGTGGTAAGCGGTATGCAAGCTATACTTATGTGCATGGGTTCGAGTCCCGCAGAAAACTTTTTTTCAAAAATTATTATTTTTAAATATTTTTTTATCTATATATATTTATTATAAAATGCTTGCTGCCAATTGATAATAATTTATAAACATACGCATATGAATTTCGCATTTAAGCAAAAACTAAAACTGGCGTGGCAAGCAATTTCTTCTATGCATGTTTGTATGTGTATACACATCCAAGTGTGTATACATATTCAGCTGATCAGCTGTGAATTTATTTAGGTTTAGCTAACGATCACATGTTAGTTTCAAAAGACCTGGGTTCAAATCCAACTGGTGACTTTTTATTTATTAATCGAAATTTTTTATTTTTTAAATTCATTAATATTTTTATATTTATGATAAAAGGCTTCTGCCATCTTAGCAATTAATACTAAGCTATTATATGCATGAATTATGCAGTTGGCCACAACAAACTTCTTTGCTGATTTGCCACGTCTCCAGTGGGCGTAGACGCCTAATTTTTGGCTAATTCTTAGAAAGAGCAAAATAGCAAAATTTGGTTGCTTACATTCCAAAAATGCGAAATTTACAGGGTATTTTTCGATATGCCACTCCCCCAAAGAGGCTGAAAATTTATTTTTGGGTCATCGATAGAGGAGGACATTAGTAACTGAACCATCAAAATTTCAAGCTTCTAGCTCTAAAACTGTAGGAGATATAAACTTTTGCGGTTTGCCACGCCCCTGTGGGCGTAGATAAATCTACCATAGCTTATTGATCTTGGGTTGTCAACCCGAGTATACATGCAAAATTTTAAGTCTCTAGTATCAATAGGGTTCAAAATATAACACAATTTGAAAAATATATTCAACTATATTTTCAGGTCCGATTTGCCACGGCCCCAATGGGCGTAGACATATAACTTTTTGATCGATCTTTTTAGAATCATAACAATAACTCACTCAGCGTTCTAGCTTTAACGGTGTAGAAGATACGTTTTTCCCGATTTGCCACGCCACCAATGGGCGTAGATATATCCGCCATAGCTTTTTGAACTTGGGTTGTCACCCCGAGTATACATTCCAAATTGTAACTCTCTAGTATGATTACTGGCCTATGGGCGCAAGAGTTTTCCGATTTGCCACGCCCCGAAAAATATTGCGTTCATACGGACAGACAGCAAGGCGGACATTGCTCAAACCCAATAGACTCCTTTTCCCTCTTTGGGAACAAAGGCTAATGAGGTTGGCAAACCAGAAGATTTACATTTAAAATTTACAAAAAAATAAAATTGTTTGTTAACAACAATAATTTTAAAGATTGAGATTACTTTCCTATGTAATATTTTGATCAACTAGCAACGGATGGGTTGTCGTCATACCCATTAGGATTTAAAACTGTCTTGCGAGATGACGTTGACGATTCAATCTCAGGAGGCAATTCAGTTGAAGAAGTTGGCGACATTATACAACAAACAACAAATCTTCTTGGTCAAGGAAACTGCAATTTGAGTCGACACTGTTCGAGGAGTTTCAGAAACTGATCAGGAAAGGATAACTTCGTGTTTCTCTTTTGAGCAGTTACGATCCGCTAAGATTGCTCGGACCAATTGTAACTAGGGCCAAAATCATCTTGCAGCGCATGTGGAGAAATAAGTTGCAATGGGATGAGAACCTACCACAACCATTGGAAATGACTTGGAGTGAGTTTATTAAGGACTTTCATCAAATTAGCCATTCAAGTTCACGTACTCTGTTCCAAGGCTAGCTAGAGTCGCCCCCTAAGCTTGAGTTATGCGCTGCCACTTGTTAAGCGAAATAAACAAAATGAGTTGGTTCGAATGTGAGATGCATTGTTGATCAGATTCAGCCGTGGTCTTATTGTGTCTAAAAGAACAGCCAACCAAATTAAATGTGTTTGTCGCTATCAAGATTTGTGCCATACAGCAATATGTAGATATCTCTATGCCATTCCAGCACATAAATTCATTCAGAATAATGAAACGCATTTCTGCTTACATACACAAATTCATCAGGAAAATAAAGTCGTCTGAATTGTCAGCTGCTAATCTGAAAATAAAGAGTTCAGTAGCAGCCTGAATACTCTGTCGTACAAAATGGAAAGGATATATATTCGTTTTTCGCTCTCTCCGCTTATTTATGTTTTTGGTCAACTTAGAGTTCGTGGTCGTTAGCGACACTTTACTCTCGACTTCGATACGCGTCACCCAATTATCCTACTCAAAAAGAAACACCATTCAGGAGGCAAAACATCGTCTCGTTGAGCATATAGTGGCGTATTTGCCTAAGGATCGTGCACAGTGTTCACCGGCATTCACAGGTGCATTACCATGTTGGACAGTCCACTATAGGTCTTGAAAAAGATTTTGGAAATGCGGAAAAACAGTTTTTAGCCCGGTGTCAAGAGTTCTTTTCGTTTATGCACGATGTCAAAAATATATAGCATCTAGTAATTGCTGCAAGTTGTAATTCTACTATGTTAATCTTTTCTTTGTCATTCTCATTCGCTCTTAGTGCACTCACACACTTCTACACATACATATGTATATTTTGACTTTCTTTTCTTACTTTCTTCCACTTGCTTTTTTCTATTCCTTAAACTCAATTATTCTGTAAGAACTTTGCCTACACAAATACTACGGACCCGGCATTAAATTAATAAATAATAAGCTAAGTAAATTAAATCCTATTGGCTTGTATTTGAGCCTTCGTAAATGATTGGAGCCAGATTTGCTAGAAAAACTAAGTAACTTCCAATCTCTTGCATTTTCAGAGCATTAACATATACATACAAAGACAATTAATGTTTAATTGACTGTCTTCTAAATAATCATTGTTTAGTGTCTTATTGAAACCACAAACAGAAGCAGCTTTCAATGCTTGCAATTTGCATAGCTATACCCATTGTGCAACTAAAATATTTCTTTTGATCAATGCTGTTAACAAGAATAATAACTCTTTCCTTGCGGTATAGGGACTGAAAATCTTGTATAATGCCCATGGCAAGGGGCTGCAGCTTGGATATGGCAACATGAGAATTTTCACTATGCGTCGTACAGTTGACTATCAATAACAATATCATTGAATTTTTAGCTGTCATGGTGTCATTTAATACTTGACCCCATTCCTTAAAAATGATCATCCAGGCCTTTGTGCCGATAATTCACTTTGCTGACTTCCCAATAAACATGTTCTTTCCATGTTTACAGGAAATAATCGTTTTTTTTTATAAGAAATCTTAAAGCATATATGTATGTATATTTTTGATCAGGGGACGAGCTGAGTCGATACAGTCATGTCCATATGTCTGAACGCGTCGATTTCCGAAAATATACATAAGTGAGACTTCATTCTTTTTGTGTTTAGTCCGTATATTGCACGTGCAGTACGAGTTTCTCATTATACACTGAACCCATTGAAAATGGGAATTCAGGGTATAAAAGTTTTGTGAAAATATATGTAACAGGCAGAAGGAAATGTAGCAGACCCCATAAAATATGTATATTCTTGATCAGCATAAAAATATAAGTTGACTAGTAAATAAGGCGCACTCCGTTTCGCCACCAGATAGATTCGTTTTGGTAATATTTCGTTTGGGGATTAAAACATGAAGAAAGATTATTATTATTTTTTATACCCTGAACCCATTGAAAATGGGAAATCAGGGTATAATGGTTTTGTTAAAAGTATGTAACAGGCAGAAGGAGGCGTGGCAGACCCCATAAAGTATATATATTCTTGATCAGGGTGACGAGAAAAGTTGATATAGCCATGTCCGTCTGTCTGTCCGTCCGTCTGTCCGTCTGTCCGTCTGTCCGTATGTTTGAACGCGTCGATTTCCGAAGATACAAAAGCTAGAGAGTTCATTCTTTTTGTGTTAGGTTCGTATATTGCGCGCGCAGTACGAGTTTGTTTCAGAAATTCGATAACTTGTATATTTGCAAAGTTATCGATAAATGAATTTATCGGGAACCAGTTATAAAATTCTAGCTAATTCATCTTTAGAGTTAGAGTCTCCAAGTCTTCTGCATATATATAGATACTAATTTAATACAATTTCGGTTTTTGTCAGATTTTGGATTCCGGTACCCAATTCGCCCCCACACCCCCAAATGTGTAAAAAATGCATTTCAAATACTAGAGACATGCAGTTTGGTTTGGCATATAGATATGAATATCCTAATCTTAATCTGAACATATCAATACGATTGTCCATCTAGAAACAGAATTATTAGTCTATAAAGTTTTCTCATCAAAACCCATGTGGCGCAGCAAGCAAGGCAGCGACACAGCATGACGCGCACATACATACATACATACATACATATGTATATGTGTGCAAGCGTAGATCAGCGTGTGGCTGCAATCGTACATATTTGTGCATGTAAAGCTAAATGTAAAAGAGTTATGATTTCTAAAAAAAACTAAAATGATAAATAGAATATGTAGATCATATGCTGAAACTCTCATTACATTCCATTATATATTTTATAAATTTTAAAACAATTAAAATAACAATGGAAATGCAAGCAACGTTGAGCAACGCAAAGCAATTTTCGTATGCGTGTGCACATATACACACAAAACATCTTGGGCCGTTTTCTATGTTGCTATGCGTGCATATTCTAAGAATCATAATTGTTTTTGAATTGCGTTAGCATTGTCTTTGAATTGTATTTGTATTTTCAGCCACTGCTTTAGTTTTTTTTTCGTATATGCCGAATTTCATTCGTTTTCGCTAATTTGTCGTTTAAGTGAGCCGTGGTGTAGATAGCTAGGCAGATGCAACGAATGTGGGTGTCGCAGGTTCAAGTCCCGGTTGAGCCATTCATAATTTGTTTTTATGTATATATATATATATATATGTATATATTTTTTTTTATTATTTATTCTTTTGTATTTGATACCTTTGAAAGTCAGTTGCTAGTTTAACTAATTGTGAATAAGTGCGTTTTTTTTTTCAAATATTTAATAGCATAATTTCTGAAAGTGTTTTTGTTTCAATTATATTTTATTCCGTTAAGTCAACAGCAAATAATGAACAGAAAGTTTGCCCAAATAACAAACGCACGTGACATCTGCGGTAAGAGTTTTCCTATATGTATGTATGCACACATGTACATTCAAAACTAGCCTAAGAATTTAAACTTGCTAGATGGCGCTTTAGCAGTGAACTTATTTATTGTGTTCTGTAAAACTATTAGTCTGTTACTTGCGATTGCCATCACAGTGCAGATTATTATTTTATTTGATTAACATTGGGTTCAGGGTATTATCTAGTCGAGCACTCTCGACTAGAGTTTTCTTACTTGTTTTTTTTTTTATATTTGAAAAGTAAAACTTTTATTTCATTTCACAACAGTAATGTAGTGCTCTTTGGTAACCACATTTTTTGTTTTTTGATCTGACGTTAACACAAAGCGGATGGTTTCCCAACTCGTGAGCACGAAACGTATAACTGCCCATGTGAAAAACAATGATTTTCCAAATTTATCAAGCAAACACAAAGCGATTGGCCTTGCGACTTTTTAATTGTCATTGCGAACCCAAGGCGAACCCAAGACGAACCCAAGGCGAACCGGAAATTGCAAACATTTGAAGCCAAACGGAAGATCCTTCGGAATCATTGGAATTCGAGGAATACATACATTTTCACCTGCGTACTTTCCGTGAATAATGGTTGCTTCAATCAAATTCGGCATGAGTCTTTTCACTGCAAGCCGAGTACCGTTGTAAAGTCGCGGTGGATTCAAATTACGTAATATAATAATAACTGAACCAACTTTTCAGTTATGTGGTGGAAATCCTGGTAACTCCAGAGAGTTCAAAAACTCCGCTGGATAATTTACTACATCATCGGGATTTGTATGTCACCAAATCGCCATCGATTCTTTGCGACGAGAATTGCTCGTTGACTTAACCAAGCATAATTCTGATAATTCTCACTAATGTTTGGGAAAACATTTTCAATAAGAGCTAATTGAGAGTCTACAAATTGGCAAAAGCGGTTGGTGAGAGTAATTAATCCAGTTGTCGCATCAACTGGGACTTTTCTATTTCCAACAGCTAACAATTGTTTGGAAAATTGTTCTGCACTTTGATCATTTTAGAGTTGAACTCTCATATTAGTGGTTAGCGATGTTTTTACGTTGTTGGGCCCAGCAATAAGCGCTTTATAAGAACTAAGAGCGGCAGTTCGCCAAATCTATTAGCATCTAAGAGAATTTTGTAAAGAGATTGCGCTCTCCTTTTTTAACGTTCATTCGTTCTCCCACGCAACGGCTCAGTCTGATCGGCCGGCTCGCGTAGATCGAATGTGTGCATATTTACTTTCGCTCGTCAAAAAGAAACGTTTTCTTTAACATACATATTTACATACATATGCATACTCGCATCTAATAAACAATTAAGACTCGCTAATCAAATTGTGTTTTAATCCAAAGCTATACGAATAATCTCGATAGCTCAACATTTGGTGACCCTGACGTGAATCTTTTCTCTCTATGCATATACATGTACTTACATATGTACATATATGCATATCAACATAAACATATAAATATATAAATATTTAAATGTACATATATATATTTAAGTTTCGTAAATACATTGTACATATTGTCGTGCACATATGCCGTTTAAATAGCAATTGCCTTTTTACCGCTACTTCTTGCAAAGTCGCCAGACACTCTTTCGTTTCGTTTTGCAATACAGTGGTGTCCGTAAAAACAGTGCGTATAAACTTATTTCTACAGACATACATATGTATATATGTGCTCATCAGTTGTAACTTATTGGTGTACATACAAGTAGCAAGTGTCAAGTTAATAAACAATTAATAGCAACTAATTTCGGAACTGTGTTTCTATAACTTCGCACTCATACGTCGATTAAGCGTGCATAATCTCAGTGCAATTTCATGCTTGCCGTTAATTCTGTTGTTGTCATTGCACTCATTCGGTTCGGCTGCAATACTATCGCGTCCATAATAACGTTGCCAGTGCGCACTAATTCATACGGATGCAATAATTGGGTGAAATAATAGTGGCATATAATTGGAAATTAACTAAACTCTGTGCTGTGTTTAGTAAAATAGCTCAGAATCTGAGTTTTGCGCCCGTGCAATCTCCGCATATCAGCAACTGTGAACTCTATCGGTAATTCTCGTGTGCTTTACTCATCATGGCGAGCTTAAATGCTACTACAGTTGCGCCCGAAGAGCGAGCGAAATTTTATAAGCTCAAAGTCAAATCTGTGTTTGAACGCGTAAAAAGACTGCAAGCCAAGGTTGATTCTGATGCTCTTGCCGATCACAGTGACAGCACTTTAAACGTTCTTTTGGAGCATATTGGTAAGCTAAGCAATTCTTTTAGTGAAGCCCATGAAACTCTAGAGGAACTTGACTTTACTGAGATGGGCAGCGATTTACGCGGTGACTTCGATGACTTAATAATGGTCATGCAGTCCACCATAATGTCCGAAATTCAAGGTCGTACCGCTGAAATGCCCCAGAGTTCCACGTTTAGTAGACCGATGGTCCCTACTCAAGTTCCCGCTCCCAAGGTACATTCCGCACCTGCACTGCCGCCTTTAAAGCTGCCTACGTTCAGCGGTGGATATGCCAATTGGGCTGATTTCTACTCAATGTTTTCAACAATCATTGATATCAGGTCAGAAATTAGCAACATGGAAAAGCTTGAGCATCTACGGTCTTGTCTGGATGGTGCAGCGTTGGATACAATTCGATCTTTGGAAATTTCTAACGACAACTATACGATGGCCATAAAGCTATTGAAACAAAGATATGATAACCGACGTTTAATTTTTCAAGCCCACATCGTAAAGATCTTAGGGCTGAAAAGGGTAGAAAATGGATCCATAACCAAGCTGCGAGAATTGTCCGACAGCTTCAATGTACATATGCGTGCACTCAGTAGCCTGGGCACAACAGAACAGATAGCCAGTGCCATCATTGCTCAGGTGCTGTTACAGAAGCTTGATGTGGCCTCACAAGCTAAATGGGAAGAGAAATTGGAGGATTCAGAGATGGCGTCCCATATACCTGCATATGAAGAAGTGGCCTCTTTCCTTGAGCTTCGCTGCCGCACTTTGGAATCAATGGAATTTTCTCTAAATAACTATTCATCCAGTAAGCAGGTGAATTCTAGCAGTAAATTGGCCAACAGCCGGTCCACATTTCTTGTAACAGACCACAGTGCACACAGTTGCGTTTTTTGTAATGATCCTGAGCATACAATCTATAAATGCTCAAGATTCGCAAACCTATCGCCTACTCTTCGTCTGAATGAAGTCAAGAAGGCTGGGCTATGCTTAAATTGCTTGAAAGGCGGCTTCTGTCGAGACAATGTGGCTCGCGTAGTTGTCGGGTCTGTGGAGTCAAGCATCATACGCTTCTTCACCTTGGCAACTCCAGCACATCGCAGGCAGTAACTCCGTTCCATCAGCAATCCTCATCATCAGGGATGCAGATCACTCCTACTCAGCCCTCAGCTCCGTCCACTACTCTCCTGGCTCAAGATCTGAACAGCGATGTTGCGCTCCTGGCTACCGCAGTGGTTCTGGCCAAGAATCGGTTTGGCGAACTTGTTCCTTGTCGTGCACTCTTAGATTCAGGCTCCCAGGTACATCTTGTTACAGCCAGGTTTGCCAATCTGCTACAACTTAAGAGATCAAGGTCATATGCGTCTGTACGTGGCTTAGGCGACTCCAATTTTGCCACCGATGGAAGCACCATTTGCCTCAGCTTGCAAGATCACGCATCGGAGTACGCGACTAGCATAACGGCCATGGTAGCAGCAAATATAACTGGCAGGCAGCCCAGTTCTAATATAAATACAAGCAATTGGAGTATACCGCAGAATATAGTCTTGGCAGATCCAGCTTTCTATAAGCCACAGCGAATAGATTTGCTTATCGGAGTCAGCCTTTTCTATGACTTGCTCTGTGTGGGTCAAGTCAAGTTGGCGCCTGGGCTTCCACTGCTGCAGAAGACTCGTCTTGGTTGGGTTGTATCGGGGGGCAAAGCTAGCGGCCACAATTCCACACTAATAGTTTCAAAGACGCCTTCGGATCCAGGTCCAGACTCCGCTACTGATATCCAATTGGACAGTCTCGTTCGTCGTTTCTGGGAGACTGAGAGCTGCAGCGACCCTGTAGTAAACATTAGTAAGTAGGAATCAGATTGCGAAGCGCATTTTGTGAGGCATTACAAACGATTGCCCAGTGGCCAATATTCAGTACGCTTGCCTGTTAAGCTTAATTACGAGCTTCTTGGAGAGTCTTATCAGCAAGCGCTGCGGCGGTTTCTTAATTTGGAGAAGAAATTGAATCGCTTGCCTCATATAAAGTCTCAATATTCAGCGTTCTTGGATGAGTATTCTGAGCTGGGTCACATGTCACGCGTTCCTCGCAGCTCATTTCATCAATGCAGATATTTTCTTCCTCATCACTGCGTTTTGAAAGAAGATAGCTCAACTACCAAACTTCGAGTCGTCTTTGATGGATCAGCAGCTACATCAACTGGTTATTCGCTGAACAACATTCTAATGTCAGGTCCTGTCATTCAGCCGAAAATGATCGACATATTGCTGCGTTTCCGGTCCTATCCAGTTGCACTCACCGGTGATATTTGCAAAATGTATCGTTGCGTGAAGGTGCCTGAGCCAGACAGCTATCTGCAATGCATTCTATGGAGGAATTCACCAGATGATGAGTTAGAAGTGTTCAAGCTTGATACGGTCACATATGGTACAAAACCTGCATCATTCTTGTCTGTGCGTGCCATGCATCAGCTCGCCATAGATGAAAGGGATACCTTCCCAGTCGGTTCCGAGGCATTACTTCGCGATTTCTATGTCGACGATTTGATCTCTGGAGGAAATTCAGTCGAAGAGGCAAGACGCGTCATGCAAGAAACAGCTGGAATATTGGCATGTGGCCGGTTCAAGTTGCGAAAGTGGTGTTCAAGCCATCCCATGGTGCTGGACGGCGTAACAGAGTGCGACAAGGAATCACTCATTAGGTTCAATGATGGCAGCGACATTACTAAGACACTTGGCCTCGCATGGGATCCATCATCTGATCAACTTTGTTCTCATATTTAGCTATGGATTTGACCACTAAGCCATCCAGGCGTTCTGTCCTCTCGTCTATTGCTCGGTTTTACGATCCCCTCGGACTGGTCGGCCCAATAATAACAAAGGCTAAAATTTTCTTGCAACAACTCTGGAGGCATAAACTTGATTGGGACGAGAGCCTTCCAGCAGCATTTCACACTGCATGGCTGGGCATCTGCAGTAGCTTTGGCAACGGTATGAGGAGTGTCTTTCCCAGGTTGGCATTGGTACCAGGAGAAAAGGTTGAGGTCCATGGATTCCATGCATCGAGGCGTACGGAGCCTGCATCTATATTGTATCCAAAGGGCAACATAGCACCAGCAGGTTACTTTGTTCAAAGTCTCGAGTTTCTCCCTTGAAAACGCTCACGATTCCCAAGTTGGAGCTATGTGGGGCAGAGTTGCTTGCACGTTTAATGGATGAAGTGGCTCGTTTAGGAATTTTCGAAGGGGAATTTCACTGTTGGTCCGACTCTACTGTAGCGCTATCTTGGATTAATGACGAGCCCGGGCGATTTAACGTTTTTGTTTCAAATCGCATCGCCACGATACAGGATCTCACATCAACAATGGAATGGCACTACGTACCTAATGTGCTGAATCCCGCAGATATGTTATCTCGAGGTTCATTGCCCGCTGAGTTGAACACATCATTACTTTGGTTCAGCGGTCCTGATTTCATTTGGTCTGACAATGCCACAAACTTTCTTGGCGCCCGCAACCAGCTTCAGGAGCTGAAGCGTCTATTCCTGTCTGACGCCCATCAGAATGCTGTGAAGGACTTCAGCCTGGCGGAATCAATCGAATGGCATTTCATCCCTCCACGATCTCCTCACTTTGGAGGCTTGTGGGAGGCTGCAGTGAAGACGGCGAAGCATCATTTCTAGCGATCAGTTGGCCCTTCTGTCCTAACTTATGATGAGCTTCGCACACTGGTCTGCAACATTGCTGCTGTCATTCATTCACGCCCTTTAGTTTCAATTTCAGAGCACCCAGCAGACTTGGACGTACTGACGCCTGCGCATTTCCTGAACGGTGGTCCTCCTTCATCCTTCAGCGAGCCTAACCTCACGAGGCTCAATTTTAATCGCCTGGATGCCTGGCAGCGCGTAAGCTATCTCCAGCAGGTATTCTGGACACGTTGGCAAGACGAATACCTCAACTTATTACAACAGCGGGCTAAATGGAGAACTTCTAAGTCTGGTTTGGCGGTTGGCGACGTTGTTCTCGTAAAGGATGAGAATCTTCCGCCGTTTAAGTGGCCACTGGCCAGAATAATTGAACTTATCCCTGGAGGTGACGGCGTTGCACGGGTGGCCGTGCTCAAAACTGAAGCTGGCGAGACAAGAAGAGCTACAAACAAGCTGTGCTTGCTGCCCCTTAAGGATTCTGTTTAAGACTAAGTCTTCAACGGGGGGAGGATGTTGGGCCCAGCAATCAGCGCTTTATAAGAACTAAGAGCGGCAGTTCGCCAAACCTATTAGCATCTAAGAGAATTTTGTAAAAAGATTGCGCTCTCCTTTTTTAACGTTCAATCGTTCTCTCACGCAACGGCTCAGTCTGATCGGCCAGCTCGCGTAGATCGAATGTGTGCATATTTACTTTCGCTTGTCAAAAAGAAACGTTTTCTTTAACATACATATTTACATACATATGCATACTCGCATCTAATAAACAATTAAGACTCGCTAATCAAATTGTGTTTTAATCCAAAGCTATACGAAAAATCTCGATAGCTCAACATTTGGTGACCCTGACGTGAATCTTTTCTCTCTATGCATATACATGTACTTACATATGTACATATATGCATATCAACATAAACATATAAATATATAAATATATAAATGTACATATATATATTTAAGTTTCGTAAATACATTGTACATATTGTCGTGCACATATGCCGTTTATATAGCAATTGCCTTTTTACCGCTACTTCTTGCAAAGTCGCCAGACACTCTTTCGTTTCGTTTTGCAATACAGTGGTGTCCGTAAAAACAGTGCGTATAAACTTATTTCTACAGACATACATATGTATATATGTGCTCATCAGTTGTAACTTATTGGTGTACATACAAGTAGCAAGTGTCAAGTTAATAAACAATTAATAGCAACTAATTTCGGAACTGTGAGTTTCTATAACTTTCGCACTCATACGTCGATTAAGCGTGCATAATCTCAGTGCAATTTCATGCTTGCCGTTAATTCTGTTGTTGTCATTGCACTCATTCGGTTCGGCTGCAATACTCTCGCGTCCATAATAACGTTGCCAGTGCGCACTAATTCATACGGATGCAATAATTGGGTGAAATAATAGTGGCATATAATTGGAAATTAACTAAACTCTGTGCTGTGTTTAGTAAAATAGCTCAGAATCTGAGTTTTGCGCCCGTGCAATCTCCGCATATCAGCAACTGTGAACTCTATCGGTAATTCTCGTGTGCTTTACTCATCATGGCGAGCTTAAATGCTACTACAGTTGCGCCCGAAGAGCGAGCGAAATTTTATAAGCTCAAAGTCAAATCTGTGTTTGAACGCGTAAAAAGACTGCAAGCCAAGGTTGATTCTGATGCTCTTGCCGATCACAGTGACAGCACTTTAAACGTTCTTTTGGAGCATATTGGTAAGCTAAGCAATTCTTTTAGTGAAGCCCATGAAACTCTAGAGGAACTTGACTTTACTGAGATGGGCAGCGATTTACGCGGTGACTTCGATGACTTAATAATGGTCATGCAGTCCACCATAATGTCCGAAATTCAAGGTCGTACCGCTGAAATGCCCCATAGTTCCACGTTTAGTAGACCGATGGTCCCTACTCAAGTTCCCGCTCCCAAGGTACATTCCGCACCTGCACTGACGCCTTTAAAGCTGCCTACGTTCAGCGGTGGATATGCCAACTGGGCTGATTTCTACTCAATGTTTTCAACAATCATTGATATCAGGCCAGAAATCAGCAACATGGAAAAGCTTGAGCATCTACGGTCTTGTCTGGATGGTGCAGCGTTGGATACAATTCTATCTTTGGAAATTTCTAACGACAACTATACGATGGCCATAAAGCTATTGAAACAAAGATATGATAACCGACGTTTAATTTTTCAAGCCCACATCGTAAAGATCTTAGGGCTGAAAAGGGTAGAAAATGGATCCATAACCAAGCTGCGAGAATTGTCCGACAGCTTCAATGTACATATGCGTGCACTCAGTAGCCTGGGCACAACAGAACAGATAGCCAGTGCCATCATTGCTCAGGTGCTGTTACAGAAGCTTGATGTGGCCTCACAAGCTAAATGGGAAGAGAAATTGATTCAGAGATGGCGTCCCATATACCTGCATATGAAGAAGTGGCCTCTTTCCTTGAGCTTCGCTGCCGCACTTTGGAATCAATGGAATTTTCTCTAAATAACTATTCATCCAGTAAGCAGGTGAATTCTAGCAGTAAATTGGCCAACAGCCGGTCCACATTTCTTGTAACAGACCACAGTGCACACAGTTGCGTTTTTTGTAATGATCCTGAGCATACAATCTATAAATGCTCAAGATTCGCAAACCTATCGCCTACTCTTCGTCTGAATGAAGTCAAGAAGGCTGGGCTATGCTTAAATTGCTTGAAAGGCGGCCATCAGTCGAGACAATGTGGCTCGCGTAGTTGTCGGGTCTGTGGAGTCAAGCATCATACGCTTCTCCACCTTGGCAACTCCAGCACATCGCAGGCAGTAACTCCGTTCCATCAGCAATGCTCATCATCAGGGATGCAGATCACTCCTACTCAGCCCTCAGCTCCGTCCACTACTCTCCTGGCTCAAGATCTGAACAGCGATGTTGCGCTCCTGGCTACCGCAGTGGTTCTGGCCAAGAATCGGTTTGGCGAACTTGTTCCTTGTCGTGCACTCTTAGATTCAGGCTCCCAGGTACATCTTGTTACAGCCAGGTTTGCCAATCTGCTACAACTTAAGAGATCAAGGTCATATGCGTCTGTACGTGGCTTAGGCGACTCCAATTTTGCCACCGATGGAAGCACCATTTGCCTCAGCTTGCAAGATCACGCATCGGAGTACGCGACTAGCATAACGGCCATGGTAGCAGCAAATATAACTGGCAGGCAGCCCAGTTCTAATATAAATACAAGCAATTGGAGTATACCGCAGAATATAGTCTTGGCAGATCCAGCTTTCTATAAGCCACAGCGAATAGATTTGCTTATCGGAGTCAGCCTTTTCTATGACTTGCTCTGTGTGGGTCAAGTCAAGTTGGCGCCTGGGCTTCCACTGCTGCAGAAGACTCGTCTTGGTTGGGTTGTATCGGGGGGCAAAGCTAGCGGCCACAATTCCACACTAATAGTTTCAAAGACGCCTTCGGATCCAGGTCCAGACTCCGCTACTGATATCCAATTGGACAGTCTCGTTCGTCGTTTCTGGGAGACTGAGAGCTGCAGCGACCCTGTAGTAAACATTAGTAAGTAGGAATCAGATTGCGAAGCGCATTTTGTGAGGCATTACAAACGATTGCCCAGTGGCCAATATTCAGTACGCTTGCCTGTTAAGCTTAATTACGAGCTTCTTGGAGAGTCTTATCAGCAAGCGCTGCGGCGGTTTCTTAATTTGGAGAAGAAATTGAATCGCTTGCCTCATATAAAGTCTCAATATTCAGCGTTCTTGGATGAGTATTCTGAGCTGGGTCACATGTCACGCGTTCCTCGCAGCTCATTTCATCAATGCAGATATTTTCTTCCTCATCACTGCGCTTTGAAAGAAGATAGCTCAACTACCAAACTTCGAGTCGTCTTTGATGGATCAGCAGCTACATCAACTGGTTATTCGCTCAATGACATTCTAATGTCAGGTCCTGTCATTCAGCCGAAAATGATCGACATATTGCTGCGTTTCCGGTCCTATCCAGTTGCACTCACCGGTGATATTTGCAAAATGTATCGTTGCGTGAAGGTGCCTGAGCCAGCAGACAGCTATCTGCAATGCATTCTATGGAGGAATTCACCAGATGATGAGTTAGAAGTGTTCAAGCTTGATACGGTCACATATGGTACAAAACCTGCATCATTCTTGTCTGTGCGTGCCATGCATCAGCTCGCCATAGATGAAAGGGATACCTTCCCAGTCGGTTCCGAGGCATTACTTCGCGATTTCTATGTCGACGATTTGATCTCTGGAGGAAATTCAGTCGAAGAGGCAAGACGCGTCATGCAAGAAACAGCTGGAATATTGGCATGTGGCCGGTTCAAGTTGTGAAAGTGGTGTTCAAGCCATCCCATGGTGCTGGACGGCGTAACAGAGTGCGACAAGGAATCACTCATTAGGTTCAATGATGGCAGCGACATTACTAAGACACTTGGCCTCGCATGGGATCCATCATCTGATCAACTTTTGTTCTCATATTTAGCTATGGATTTGACCACTAAGCCATCCAGGCGTTCTATCATCTCGTCTATTGCTCGGTTTTACGATCCCCCTCGGACTGGTCGGCCCAATAATAACAAAGGCTAAAATTTTCTTGCAACAACTCTGGAGGCATAAACTTGATTGGGACGAGAGCCTTCCAGCAGCATTTCACACTGCATGGCTGGGCATCTGCAGTAGCTTTGGCAACGGTCTGAGGAGTGTCTTTCCCAGGTTGGCTTGGTACCCAGAGAAAAGGTTGAGGTCCATGGATTCTGCGATGCCAGCATCGAGGCGTACGGAGCCTGCATCTATATTGTATCCAAAGTGCAACATAGCACCAGCAGGTTACTTTGTTCAAAGTCTCGAGTTTCTCCCTTCAAAACGCTCACGATTCCCAAGTTGGAGCTATGTGGGGCAGAGTTGCTTGCACGTTTAATGGATGAAGTGGCTCGTTAGGAATTTTCGAAGGGGAATTTCACTGTTGGTCCGACTCTACTGTAGCGCTATCTTGGATTAATGACGAGCCCGGGCGATTTAACGTTTTTGTTTCAAATCGCATCGCCACGATACAGGATCTCACATCAACAATGGAATGGCACTACGTACCTAATGTGCTGAATCCCGCAGATATGTTATCTCGAGGTTCATTGCCCGCTGAGTTGAACACATCATTACTTTGGTTCAGTGGTCCTGATTTCATTTGGTCTGACAATGCCACAAACTTTCTTGGCGCCCGCAACCAGCTTCAGGAGCTGAAGCGTCTATTCCTGTCTGACGCCCACCAGAATGCTGTGAAGGCCTTCAGCCTGGCGGAATCAATCGAATGTCATTTCATCCCTCCACGATCTCCTCACTTTGGAGGCTTGTGGGAGGCTGCAGTGAAGACGGCGAAGCATCATTTCTATCGATCAGTTGGCCCTTCTGTCCTAACTTATGATGAGCTTCGCACACTGGTCTGCAACATTGCTGCTGTCATTAATTCACGCCCTTTAGTTTCAATTTCAGAGCACCCAGCAGACTTGGACGTACTGACGCCTGCGCATTTCCTGAACGGTGGTCCCCCTTCATCCTTCAGCGAGCCTAACCTCACGAGGCTCAATTTTAATCGCCTGGATGCCTGGCAGCGCGTAAGCTATCTCCAGCAGGTATTCTGGACACGTTGGCAAGACGAATACCTCAACTTATTACAACAGCGGGCTAAATGGAGAACTTCTAAGTCTGGTTTGGCGGTTGGCGACGTATTCTCGTAAAGGATGAGAATCTTCCGCCGCTTAAGTGGCCACTGGGCCAGAATAATTGAACTTATCCCTGGAGGTGACGGCGTTGCACGGGTGGACGTGCTCAAAACTGAAGCTGGCGAGACAAGAAGAGCTACAAACAAGCTGTGCTTGCTGCCCCTTAAGGATTCTGTTTAAGACTAAGTCTTCAACGGGGGGGAGGATGTTGGGCCCAGCAATCAGCGCTTTATAAGAACTAAGAGCGGCAGTTCGCCAAACCTATTAGCATCTAAGAGAATTTTGTAAAGAGATTGCGCTCTCCTTTTTTAACGTTCAATCGTTCTCTCACGCAACGGCTCAGTCTGATCGGCCAGCTCGCGTAGATCGAATGTGTGCATATTTACTTTCGCTTGTCAAAAAGAAACGTTTTCTTTAACATACATATTTACATCATACATACTCTCGCATCTAATAAACAATTAAGACTCGCTAATCAAATTGTGTTTTAATCCAAAGCTATACGAAAAATCTCGATAGCTCAACATACGTTATTCCAAAAAAGTGATGCTTCAGGCAAGCATTCAATTCATTCAGGCGTTCCACGGGGAATTACTGATAACGTCATCCTGAAATCGCCTGCCAACAATATCATCAATTGCCAAAGATGTGGTTATTTCGCCGAGGATTTTTTAGTGTGAAGTTAAGTGCTTCAGTGATTTCTTATGTGCCATTGTGCACTCATCCCAATCAATGAACTTGCATTGCATCAACAATTTTCTCATTGCACTGGATGGGGAAATATTGAACGGCACATTATTTTGAACGATTCCTGCAATGTATCAACATTGTATTGCAGCTTCGATTTAATTCTCGGTTAAATGCGTCGTGCATCAATCGATTTGGCGCAATCATTCCTACTTCAATCAGTAGCTTATTTACAATAGTCAAGCATTGATCCTCAATTAGAATCAAACCTTCATTGTAGATTTCATTATAATTATTTTGCCAGGTTCATCATACAAAAATGTTAGCGTTTCATGATTATTTGTGGGTATGAAAGCGATGATATTTCGGCCATTATCTTCTTTTGAACGTCGACGATAAACTGGATATCCATCTTCCCTATGACTGTTTCAGCAACTAACTAACGGTCGCGGATGTCATTTTGGCACTTTCCAGCCATGTAATGGATTTAATGCACCGCACGGTCCATGGACCATCTGTTTCGTCACAATGTCGTGTAGATGGGGATCACTGACTGGATCAGGAATTTCTGCTGATATGATGTTATCCACTTCATTTGAATGTAATTTGTTCAGCAACCAAATTAGTATATGAGCATGCGGTAGGCCACGCCTCTGCCATTCCATCGAATACATATAACAACGTGTGTCACAAAAACTCGATAAGTAAGAACATCATTATAACTGAGTTTTTTAAATACTCTGGCGATTATGTCATGGCGATCCTGCGGTTTTTGGCCCGGGTCCAACTCACGTTCAATTTCCCTCCACTTCGGATTGCATGTGAACGTAATAAATAAATCCGGAGTTCCATAATTTCGCACGTACGTCATAGCGTCTTGAGCGTATTCGTGCATGTGGCGTGGGCTTCCGATATAAGATGATGGAGAATCGTCGGCGTCCAATATCCTGAACATTACCATCTGAATGAATAGCATCACGCAAGTGTATATAGTCCTCAGATCGTAGCTTTGCCTGATTGAATCGGATGAACGCTAAACGTTCGGTCTCGACATGTCGACAGCGAATTGTTGGAATTGCCGACGGTACTTCAGAATGACATTCTCCTCATGCGTACGAATCATACGATACGCATAGTAATTCATTACACTTAGATTTTGCTTCGTTGATATGCCTGAAAATGCAAAATTAAATGGATTGTTATTGGAAATCATATCAATTTTGTGTAATATTGTACCTATAATTGGAACGACCATCTTCAACGTGATGTCGCATCCGTCTTGCCCTTTCCAATAAATGATTGGATATTGTAACGCATCGTACAAACGA
>JAUESR010000075.1:0-45331 GCA_030914345.1 Drosophila koepferae
AGTATTCAAGTTAATTTCTGTATTATATTATAATGTACGTGTGTATTAACATTAATATACATATATACATTATAACACATAGGCATATTTTCATAAATATTCCAGTTAATTTATATAACATACCTTTGTATGTATTAAATGTTATTATTATTATAATTTATTAGATAGTTGTATATGTGTTGCAGAACAGTCAAAACGCAGTGTACATTGCATTAAAAACTTTTTTGTTAGACGAAGGTGGATTTCCTCGGTTTTCTCTACTATCGATGACGTAGACCTTGTCTCTTTATTGCTATGAGCTAAATACATATCTGTTCTGTTTACACACATTTTTTTTACACGCTTGCCATTGATTTTTGTTGCCTTGTGCGTACTTGTACGTTATACGCTGTACGTTATAGCAACAGCGTTTCTTTGTGTGTGTGTGTGTGAGTGTTTGATAATCTAATCTAGTCGCCGCGAATTCACCCCGCTTGCCGGCCGTCACCCACTTGCTACATACATAGGCAAGTGAAATGTACTGCTCGCATTCTCTCTCTTGCTCATTTTGCTCTCTTTCGCTCTCCCTCAGGTTCTGACCACTCAATTTTTGTGTGTTTGTTTTTGTCGCGCGCGTGTTTGCGCTCGCCGTCATCGTTGTGGGTCGCTTTGGCGAAAGCGAGATAATAGCTTGCAATGTTTGGACTTCAGCGTATTATGGAGAGTTTTGAAAAACTTGAAATGAACACTCAATAGTCGCATAAGATTGGTAAAGGGCATAGTGAAGTTCACATATCATGGAATGAACTATTAATTGTAAATAGCCGTCTGCGATTTATTTTTCTCCCAGGCATTTTTATCATTCCTCTTTGCCCTTGCTTTTGATTTCTTCCAATTTGTTCACTGTCTCCCTTGCCAACCTACTGACTCTCGGCAGTCAATAAAGAACTAAATAAACGGTATCTTCTATTCGAATACTCTCGACTGTCATCGTTTTCTTTCTATTTTTTTTTTTTTTTTTTTATTTTCTATAAACAGAGTGGCAAAAAATAGTTTTTTTGGCATTTCGTTTTGCGAATAGTATGTGTTTCTCTCTGCATATCCAAACATATGCACGTGTATGTATGCTCACACACACATGCAGCGCACATGCATCAACATAAAACGTAGCTTTCACAATTTCATTCATGCGTCTGCTTTTTTCGCATCTTCTGTTTTGATACGCATTTGTTGTTATCGTAATTGCGATTGTTTGAGTACAAAAAGTACACATATGCATGGGATTACTCATTTAGTGTTGTGAAACAATAATATAAAATAAAATATACTCAAATCGATTGATTACAAGTGAAAATATGTATCAATATGTATTGCGAAATATATCGATATATACAGTTAAATGATATAGCTTCTGAAATCTAAATCTAGTTTGCAATTAAAATGTAATATTTTTGTTTTTCAGTTTTGCCGTGCGCACCTTAGAAATCGCAGCATAACAACATAACATGGCTATGCAAGTCAAGCTTAGAGATTAGTTGAATACTTCGAATTTCAAATTCAAGATCCTAATTTCACTAAAAACCGATCTAGTTGACTAACCCAAGCGAGGCTACAAGCCACCGACGTTTAAAGCCACTGCTGAAATAAGTTTGTATAGCGTATTATTGTGCAACAACTACAGTGAAAAACAAAGCAGGAAGAAAATAACGGGCAGCACAAGTTAACCTAAAGCCAAACCATGACGACTGACACCCGCCGACGTGTTAAGCTCTATGCACTGAATGCTGAACGGCAATGGGATGATCGTGGCACTGGCCACGTCTCCTCCACATATGTGGAGCGTCTCAAGGGCACATCGCTGCTAGTGCGTGCTGAATCAGATGGTTCCTTATTGTTGGAGAGTAAGATACAGCCGGATACGGCCTACCAGAAGCAGCAGGATACGCTTATTGTCTGGTCAGAGGGCGATAACTTTGATCTGGCGCTGAGCTTCCAGGAGAAAGCCGGTTGTGATGAGATATGGGAGAAGATATGTCAGGTATTTAATATTTCCTAATTTCTACTTGTGTTAAGATGGCCAATATTCGAATTATGCTACTGCTGTATACAGGTGCAGGGCAAAGATCCATCGGTGGAGATAACGCAGGACATTGTTGAAGAGTCAGAGGATGAGCGTTTTGAGGACATGTCAGACACTGCACCGCCGATCGAGTTACCGCCGTTGTGAGCTGTCGCGACTCGAGGACTATCCGAGACAATACAGAGTTGCCTTTCTACGCCGCTGCGTAAAGAGAAATTGTCCATGGCTCTGGAGTCGGAGAACTACATTAAGAAGCTTTTGAATCTGTTTCGTGCTTGCGAAGATCTCGAGAATACGGAAGGGCTACATCATCTGTTTGAGATATTCAAGAACATTTTCTTGTTAAACAAAAATGCACTTTTCGAGATTATGTTTGCAGAGGATACGATTTTTGATGTGGTTGGTTGCCTGGAGTATGATCCAAGTGTTGCACAGCCCAAAAAGCATCGACAGTATCTCAAACAATTGGCGAAATTTCGAGAAGCTGTTCCGATCAAGAATATGGACTTATTAGCAAAACATTCATCAAACGTTTCGAGTGCAGTATATTCAGGATATTATACTGCCGACGCCGTCAGTCTTTGTCGAGGATAATATGCTGAACACGTTATCAAGTTTTATATTCTTCAACAAAGTTGAGATTGTTACGCTCATACAGGAGGATGAACGCTTCCTGATCGAACTATTCACACTGCTCACAGATCAAGAAACTAGCGATTCCAAGCGACGTGATATCGTTCTGTTTCTGAAAGAGTTCTGCACAATTTTGCACAAAATTTGCAGCCACAGGGCAAGGACTCGTTCTATAAAACACTAACCTGCCTGGGAGTGTTGCAAGCTCTTGAATTGACATTGGTTATGAACGATACAAAAACCAAGTCGGCTTCCATCGATATACTACTTACGGGGCTTGTGGAGTTCTCGCCGTTGGTGGTGCGCAATTACACTCTGAATCAGGCCAATCGACCGGAGGGCGTAAGTGAAATCAATTTTAAAAATCTTTTAAGTAAAGTCAGCTAATCAGTTGTCTTTGTAATATTGGTATTTTTAGGAGCCCATGTTGTTAAACATTGCCATTGAACAGATGTTGAATGATTCGGAGCCAGAGTTGGGTATCGCTGTGCAGTTGATGGGTATTATTAAGATATGCTTGAGCCAGAAAATATGTTGACTGAGAAGGGGGATTTCCTGAACTTCTTCTACAAGTACAGCGTCCAAACGCTAGTTGGTAAATGTACAATCAGCAATTGGGTATAACAGCAAGTTTCTAATTAAATATGTTTATATATTCAATAGCGCCTCTAATGCTCAATACAATGGGCGATCGTCCACAGAGAGGATTATCAGACTGCACAGCTGTTGGGCATTGTGCTGGACATTTTGTCATTTTGCGTAGAACATCATAGCTATCATATTAAAAATTTTTTGCTGCTGCAAAAAGATCTCTTGAACGAATTCTAGTGCTAATGAAGAGCACACATACGTTCCTTGTACTTGGGTCCCTGCGGCTGCTGCGCAAGATAATTGCACTCAAAGATGAGTTCTACAAAACAGGGTGAGGATAATATATAATTATTAAATAAATAAATTTCCATTGTAATTTATACGGGTTTAGACACATTGTCAAGTGCAATCTATTTGCGCCTGTGGTGGATGCTTTATGTCTACAATGGTCGCTATAATCTGCTTGAATCGCCATTCTGGGAGTTGTTCGAGTTTATAAAACTCGAAGATATACGTACGCTGTGCGTATATTCGTGGAGAACTTTAGCAGATATTTGATGAAATCGAATATGTGCAAACATTTAAATACCTAAAGAATCGTTATGATCAGTACCAGGATAGGCTGAAGGACCAGCGCATAAGTTGGAAAGTCGTACCGATGGGTAAGTAATTGATATTATTTCAGTAGTATTATTTAAACTTGTAACGTTGGTATTATTTCTATTAGAACTTTGCCAATGATTCGCAGCGCCAATCGTTTCCGTCGCGATCAGCGTCAAATGGAGGAGGAGGAGGAGCTGTGGTTCAATGATGATGATGACTTTTCCGAGGAAATCGACAACTACAACAATGTGATGAAATGTAAGTGAATTATGATGAGACAAGTTAAGGATAATGACTCATTTATTTCACAATTTCATGTTACATAGCTGTCAACGAAAAAAATGGCCCACAGCACCACAAAATCAGTCGCAACAACAAAAATCATCTCGCCGCCGCACAGCACGTCGCCGCATGGCGTCGGCCTATTGGGTAATCTTAATTCCACACGACTGACAACTGCACCTGCCACCTCAGTATCAGTGCCGACGGCAAGTGGCGGCAGTAGCCCCGAGGCGCCGAACTCTGTCGATGAGCAGGCTCAAGCCGCAGTGCAGTTAGCCGCCGCTGCCAACATTGCACTGCAGCAGCAGCAGCAACAGCACAACAACAGCAGCAACAGCAACAACAACAGCAGCAGCAGCAACAACAACAGCAACCACAATTACAGCAGCAGCACTCATTCCAGCAACAGCCAACGTTGTCCTTGAATAGTACACTTGTGGCAGCAGCCGCTGCAGCTGCTGTCGCCTCCACATCGAATGCAGCCGCTGTGGCGCAACTGGAAAGTCATCAGCAGCAACAGCCACAGCCACAACAACAGCAACAGCCACAACAACAGCAACAGCAACAACAACAACAACAACAACACAACAACAACAACAACAGAAGCAAGCAGCAACAAACAACAACACAGCAGCCACAGCCACAGACACAGCAGCCTCAATCCGAGCTTGCGGATCTGCAGCAACAGTTGAACGCTGTGGTGGTGCCACAGAATTCAGAGTTGGCGCAGTCTGTCGTATCAAATGGTTCCCCGACATCATCCTCGACGGCGTTACCAGTGTCAACCACGTCAACAATGGAAACGTCCACATCGCCATCCTCTTCGCCAGCTACTGCGCTGGGTGATTCGGCGACAGTGGTTGCTGTGGCAGCGTCTCAATTTTTATCAACGATTGCCACAGCCATGGCTGCCTCAGTAACGGGGCCGCAGCCATCACGGCCCAGTCTAGCGACTCCTGTGGTCAACGAGGACACTAGCGAGCCGCAGATCCAGTCACCCGCCACAGATGTCAGCGATGCAGTGCTCAAGTTGGATGAGGAGAAGACGGCGCCTAGCGCGGAACCGACAACGGGCATTGACGCCGATAAGGCGACCAAAAAGGTAAATGAATCAACGACATGTTCAGCCGAGCAACAATAATGGTAACAATGTTATTTTTATTTGTGCAGGGACTGGTGGACTATGAAAGCGATTCTGGTGAGGATGAATATGAGGAAGAGGAGAACTCGGATGGGCCCCAAGCACAAAAGCGCGCGCGCATTGCATAGTTAGAGTGGGCATTCTGGCGGCATCAATTATAAAATAGTATATACACACACACCTACTTCTCATATACACACACACACACACACACACATGTATACTCATTCATCAACGAATATAACGGTTGACTAGTGGGCAAACCAACAACAAAAACTGCAGCACAATTGTAAGCCAAGCTGAGACGCAGAGCTAGATAAGGAGAGATAGAGAAAGAGAGGGGGAGAGAGGCAGTACGAAGAAAGATCGAACAAGACAAGGAAACAACAATTATGAAACTTGTCAGAGTTCGGGATGCTTTGACATGATGATGGGGGGGCATTTGCTTGTAAGCAATCATGTAAGGAACAAGCGAAGAGTAAATTTTAGCATAAACATTTATTTTAAAAACAAAAACCTAAAACTAAAAAGTAAAACAAGAAATTATAAAATCTTACTTTACTAAATTAAAAAAAAAAAAAAAATAACAAAAACAAAACTAAACTAAAATCAAGTAAATATATATAAATTCATGTATATATATATATATTTATATATGTGTATATAAATATATATGTATATATAAATATATATATATATATATTTATATTTAAAAATGAATATAAATTATAGAGTATATCTGCACACAAAAGCAAAACACAACGAATTGATTGTGTGAAGCGACAAACAAAATACGATGTTGGCATTTGTGTGCGTTGTGTTTGAGTGCTTTAAACAAAGTAAGCAAAAAGCGAAATAAGAAGAAACCAAAATAATTATACGTTTAGAAGTTAAAACTACAAATAAAATAACAACAAGAAAGGCAGCATAAAACAGTGCGAGGAGTGTTTGAAGTTCGGTGCTTGAGTTGTCCTAAAATGCAGTCGCTCAACAAAAGCTCACACATACACAATCCCCTAAAGAGAACAGAAACAAATCCTGTTTAGTTGGCTGATCTTGTGCGAAGAGCAGAGTATCAACATTGTTTTTTTTTCAGTGCAATATCAGAAGTTGTGGGTATTACGAAAGCAATTGTAATTCTAATTGTATCCTTTCTTTAAGTGGGAAATGTAATTTTATAAAATATGTTAAGCGTTAGCTTGTAATACTGCTGCAGTTCTTGAGCGAAACCGGTTTGTTCTTGTATAACTAACTGATAACATATGTTAAGCAAATGATAAGTTGTAAAATAATCAAAAGATATGTGAAGCTGCAGTCATGTATTACTAGATAACTAACATACATTAAGCAGCTTTTGTTAGGGTATTACAAGACTAGCCGCTGTTAGCTTACCAAAAAAAAAAAAAAAAAAAAAAAACCAAAATCAATTTTTACTTTAACTAAAATTTAATTCAACATACATTTTGCTTATTTAATTGTTATCAATATTTGTGTGTATTTCCACAAGTTTTGATCCCTATCAGGGATCAAAATATTATTGAAAATACTTGCTAAATACATTTCATAAATAATTTGCCTCTTGTGTTGCCCACAAACGAAAGCCAACTAAACAATTTTTGTTTTGTATATTTGCATTCATAGTTAAGCCATATATATTGTAAAATGCCCTATTTAACAATACGAACTGGATAATTGAATAAACCTTGTATATAATTTAGCGTTATGCCCATAAATATCGAATTACAAGCTACTTATAAAACGTAAACACTTACATATATTTGACTGCAAGGAGGCGCAAGGACTTGTAAAATAGCAAAACAACAAACGAAACAAAACAATATGAAAGAAAATATGGACTATAAGAATATGTTGCTAATGGGGGAATGTTTTTTTTTTTTATTTTTTTATTTATGTGGTTCGTTTCTTAAACCATTCATAAATTTAAATGCTGCGCCGCAAATACCATTCAAACACACATACACCAATACACATACACATTTAATTTACAAACATATAATGATAATTACAAAATAGTGTTAAAAATGGGTTTAAATAATACGCATAAAAACATAAAACAATGAAAAATCAAAGCTACCAGAAAAGTCTTCTTACGTGTTTTCCATGTAAGTGAAAAAATTTTTTTTTTGTTTTAGCCTAAAGATACTTTTTTATATAACAAATATAGTAAATGAAGCGCCAACAACAACAATAATAACAATATACACAACACACAATAAAGTAATTTGTTAATAATTGTTTTGTATTTGCCATTTGTGAGCAGCTTTTACATGAATATTTATTTTAGTGCTTACTTAAAAAAAAAAACGCGAAATGGTTTCCTTTTTATGTTTTGGAGCAGCTGAACACCGAATATCCTTCATACACAACCTCTTACCTCTTCCCCTCTTCACTGCTACCCCTCCACATTCTGGAAACTTACGTACATATTAGATACATATATAAAAAGGAATACAAAGAAAATGATGATAATGAAGAAATATAAATATATCCTTCCATGTTGTTGTTTTTGTTTGTTTCAACTGAACTGCAACAATAAGCGTAATTAACGAGAAATTTTTGAATAAATTACAAAACAAACACTATAGTTTATTACATAGTATTTATATATAAACAAATGTGTATTTGTATATGATATGCTGTCTAATACCCTCTAATCCTAACTCACACACACACATACACGATACCTAACATACGATACATACATACATATATAATTTGAAACATCTCTATATTATGATTGAGTATAATTAAAAAATCATAGTTTTTAATAGTTTTTAAACAACAAAACAAAACAAAAACTAAAAAAAAATACAAAAACAATTGCAAAAAAAAAATTTTCTTAATGGTTTTTCTTTACTAATTTGGTATTGGGTGTGTATGGGCGGAGCGAGTTGCCGTGGCAACCACCGCAAGGAGCCAAACATTGCGTCCAAGCTGACGACATTTTAGCTTGAATTTGTGGAACGATTTGATTTTTACAGTCATTGCGTATCACTCGCTCCGGTAATATGGCAGCTGAAGACTCTTGGGTATTCGATTCTCTGGTCTGCTTTCTGCACGGACCCGTCTGGAATGCGCCGTTGCAGACATTCATCGAGCAAAAGTCCCTGGGTAAGAGATTCACCTAGAAAAAAAAAAAAAAAAAAAAAAACTAAAAGTTTCGGCCACGTCATGGACTCAAATCTTGTGGCTGCAGTCTTCGATCCCAACTTGCAGCTGGACGAGAATAATGAGGACATACGCCAGATTCATGAGGAGTACAAGAATCTGGTGGACTTTATGCTGGGCAGCTTCATGGAGGAGATGCACATAACGCCGGAGCAGTTCGAGCTGGCCTGCCTTGAGGGCCGCCAGCAGGGTCCAGGCGAGAATCCATTTCAATTCCATCAGGTGCTCTTTCAGCAGGTGAGTTATTGGGTAACACCAACTCCATTCAAATATATTGATAATTATCATTTTAGATCTGGGCTGCGAATGATTTGAAGATTTTTATACGTATGATGACCCAGCGCAATGTAGAATTGCAGCTGCAAGCATTAGATCTCATTGAGAAGCACCAGTTGGCACGTACAGCGTCAGCAGAGTTGGGGGAAACAGAGAACCCTGAGGGTGCAGAGGCCAGGTAGATAGATTATAGTATTACTATTATTATTGCTGCACATAATATCCAACTCATTCTTGCTAGCAATGGAGGTGGCTGACCTAGATGTGGATGCACTGATTGCCAAAACGGTGGCCAATGAGCTAGAGAGTCCCGAGGGCTGCTCTAACGCCCGAGCAGGATGCCAACTTGGAGCTGGTCAATGATAAGTTTCCAGCGCCTGAATCTCTTCTTCGAGCAGGAGGATCAGGTGGATCCCAATGAGATACTCTCGCGCCAACAATATTTACGCCAGCAGCGCGACAAGATTGTGCAGATTAAAAAGCAAACGCGCGCAAGCAGCTGCAAGAGACGGTGGCACGCAGCACGCCGCAGCAGCCGCTCGAGCCAGGCGCACGTCCAGTTCCGCGCAGGTGGCGCAGCAGCTGCTCCATAATGTGGAACTGGGCAAGCCGCCCGAGGCAGTGGATGAGGCGGACAATGCGGCGCTGCAGCTGCGACGCACGCTGGCCAAAAGGCTGCGCAGCGAAGTCGTCGAGCACAATTAAGTGTTAGAGGAGGAAGCGGAAGCTATCGTCATTATTTTGAGTTTAGTTTTTTATTTCTTTTATTTTTTTTATTATACGTTTTTTTTTTTAATGCAAGCTTTTCGGCCAAAGTTTTAACAGGGTGCGTCTCGTGAGTGTGTTGCCCAAACGCTGACTAGTTCACTTGTGTACGTGTGTGTGTTACAGGGTGTTCCTGGGTTAAATGCTACAAGGTACTACGCGCTTCTGACGCCCATACCCACACACGCACACGCAAGCATACGGCGAGTGTGTGTGGGCATGTGTGTCTGTGTGTGTGTATGGGCGCTGCTTTAATTTGGTTCAGCTTTTGTCTCAGTATCAACACAACAATAATAATAAAAATAATAGAAAAATAAATCAGCGCTTAGCACATCATGTGCTAAACAATATAAATTAATTAAATAATAGATGCAAACTGTGATTGTTGTTGCCTGTTGGTGTTATTGCTGTTGTTCTTGTTGTTATTGTTGCTGCTGTTGTTGCTGTTGCTTCAAGTGGGTATGCGATCACGTAGATAGGACATTATGGAGTCGGTGCCCTTCATTAGAATCTGATGGCGAGGCTGACGAAACGGATTGCCCACCAGCTCCAAGTGACTGCAAAATGCAGAGTATAAGATATGAGTATAAGACGAGTATAATACAGTTAGCTATCCATCACACTCACGTAATATTTGTTAGATTACCCAGAATGGGCGGTACATATTCAATATTATTATTGCGTAAATCGAGTGTGCTCAAGCGTGGCAAATTCTGCAATCCAGGCACATTAAGGACCTTAATTTGATTATCGCTGGCCACCAGAATCTCCAGCCCTTGTAGCTCATACAAGCCATTAGGCAAAGCCTCAAAGCTGTAAATGCGCTCAACATTAGTTTTGGCAATTAACATAAATGATGTTGATATTAGCTACCGATTGTTGGCAATGTTCAGCTCACGCAGCGTGTTGAGCAACCCAAACTCCTGCGGCAAGTCCTTGATCAAATTGTTGGACAAATTTAAAAATGTTATGCGCGTGAATTGCGATATAAAAGGTGGCACATTCTTAATGACGTTATGCGAGAGGACCAATTCCGTTACCAGATTCGACATGTGCTGCAAACTGACGAATAAAATCCTTTGTAGTTTAGTGTATATATATTTATGGGATTGGTTATGCTTACCCATTGGGCAGGGTACTAAGCTGATTGCGCGCAAAGTCCACCACATGCACCTTCTCCTCGCTGGCCAGCTCAAAGACATGGGCGGGCACATCAGTAAGGCCTTCCAAATTGACAGCTAAGGTGCGTGTATGACGTAGTTTGTATCTATAAGATAGAAAACAGGATGATGTGTAAAGCCTGTTAGTTGAGATAGCAATGGAGAAGCTGAATTATCTTCGCAGAAACGAAGATTATATATAGCCTTGCAGAGACATAGAGATAGTTTCAGAGTTGATGCTGGTAAGCATAAGATGTGGGAGGAAATAATATATGTACGGAAATGGAAAAAATGAATTAAAATACTTTGTATAGTAAATTAGTAAAATGAATTGTAAATTAAAATGTTCCTACAGAGGAAATATTTAACTAAATTAACAGATACTGAGATATGGATAATTAGGAAAAAGAATAAATAAAATATAATTATTTATTAATTATTTATAAAGCGGAGTCATTCTATGAAGACATTAAGTTAAAAAAAAAAAAAAAAATTAAATTAATTAAGATATGGAAATTAAGTTATAAATTAAGATTTAGACAGGCATCGATATCATATGGTATACAACTTATGCATTGCCTGCAGCAAAATTGTGGATCTATAAAGGACTCAATCAAACAAGGATATCACATTCATAAGACATATTCAGATAAAGCCTATATAAATTCTGCTTCTAAGCATATTTCATTCAATAGAAATCAGGCACATCGAAACTAAAATATGCTCTACAAGGATATATAAGAAAACTCTACAACAAAGCAAACGCCAATTGGAACTTGGTGATACACTACACCCAACGAGGTTGCACCACACAACGATTGTACGGATTAAATGCATCCAGTTGATCTACTGGCATGCCTGAGTAGCCGGGCATATAATGACCGCCATAGCTGTTTCGATAAATCATTTGTTGCTGTGCCGCATATTGACTAGATTGGCCAAATTGAAACTGTTCTAGCTGCTGTTGATGATGGTGCTGCTGCTGCAGCTGCAGCTGCAGTTGCTCCGCCTGTTCATATTTTTCTGTAAATTGCTGATAGAATAAGTCGCACTGCTGCTTCGGCTGCTGCTGTTGCTGCATAAAGTGCTGGCATTGACATCCATAATGACAGCGCATGAATGGGGACTGGGCGCAGTTGGGCTGCTGATAGCTGCTGCGTCGTTGGATCAATGCCTGACATAACAGAAAACTTGTTCCCATTGAGCAATTACTCACTTGTCGGTCATGTTGCCAGGCAACTGTTGCTGCTGTTGCTGTTGCAGGGACACTTGACTACCCGCAGCGGAACTGCTACTCGGCACTTCCTCGGTACCGCCAGCCACTCGCTCCTTGGCTTGGGCTCGATCGTGCAGAGTTTTGAGAATGCGTGTAGTGCCGCATTGCAGAATGTCGCGTCGTATGGTCTTAATGGGATTGCCATCCACCTGCAGGCTGATCAGGTGTGCCAGCGTTGACAGCGTAACGGGCAGCACGCTGATGGAGTTGTTAGTGACATCCAGGCGATTCAGATTGCGCAGCAGGCACAATTCATCGGGCAGCTGGGTGATTTTGTTGTCGCGCAAATCGAGGATCTTCAAGTGTGGCAAATTGGCGCACAGATCCTTGGGCACGTGCTGCAAGGACACGAGGAGAAGGCATGAGTAACAACTTGATAGATAGATATTCCACTAATCACTCACGTCGATATAGTTATTGCTGGCATGCAGTTCACTCAACATTTCGTTGCCCTCGAAATTGGGAAGCTCTTTGATGTCATTGTGCTGTATGTAGAGCAACTGCAGCTTGCGCAACAGACCCATGTCCTCGGGCAGGGCGACCAAATCGTTCTTCATCAGATCCAGCTTTTGCAGAGCTTGAGCCATAAGGCCAGGATTATTAAAGCATTAGCCAAATTAGTTATTGCCAACTTACAGCGCATATTGACAATATCGGGAGGCAATTCCTTGATGTGGTTATTGGCTAGCAGCAGCGCAGTTAGACGCACCAGAAACCCAATGCCACCTGGCAAACTGTTTATGTTATTGTTCCCAGCATCCTTTTGTAGTTACGTGTTAGCAAAGCAATTGGATCAGTGGGTAAGTGGGGAAGGGGAATTAATTAGATTAGGATAAATAGAGATTAATTTAACCACTAGAACCACTATCGATTAGAGTTACTACTGGGTCCACCTACCAGAAACTCCAGCATGTGCAGATTACTAATGTCCGGATTGAGCTCCTCGAATTCATTATGCGATATGTTCAGATGCCGCAGCTCTGGCAAGCTGTAGAGGTCGGGCGGCAATTCTTTTAGCTTATTGTGGCTAAGGTTCAGGCGCACCAGCTTCTCCAGCTTGCCAATCTGTGGCGGCAGCTCGACCAGAGCATTGTCATGCAGCTGGAGTACAGTGAGCGTTAGCAGATTCTCAATTTTGGGCGAAATGTGTGTCAGGGCATTCGAGCTCAGGTCCAGATTGTTTAGAAGCACTTGATTCCACCAGGCGTCATCCTCGTTAATGGACAACTGCTCCAGAGTACCTTTCTTGCTGTCCGCATCGGCCTCGTTGATGTCAAACAACCGTTCGGGCACTGTAATAGAATATGAATGAGCATTAGAAATCATTGTGGAAATCATTTGTTTTTTTTTTTTTTCATGTCTACTGGCGGCGGCATCTTGATTGGGCTGCTGCGGCGCTGGATCGTCCAGTTCGATTTCATCATCGGGATCCTCGCTCTCCAGTTCATCGGCAGACGAAGCCATTTGAAATTCACGAATCTGGTAGTAGCGTCGTCGTCGCGGATGCGGACCACACATACAAAACGACGTGAGCTGCTTGCGCGTTTGCCTCGAGGACGCAATCTTGAAGGATATTTATATATATTTATTGGAAACACCAGCGACACTTGTGTGGCCAACGAGCGCCACGCACAAACTAAAACAATGCTCGACAGCATATACAGCTATAATGCGAGATTGCGTCAGACGTAAAGCCGTGCGGCTGCCTAGTGAGGCGTGTAATATGACTGGCGCCTTCTATGGTAAGCCAGGGACAAGTTCGAGATCTCGCTGACAAACGCTGACAATCGCATCTACATATAGAGAAACCATAAGGCGCTGCTATCCATGTATCTATCACGGGCCGCATCCGCATGTGCTGCGATCTCTGACACAATTTTATGCTCAACCAATGGCTGCTTCATGGAGTTCCAGCGACGCATTTGCTCTGCCGACACCACTACTCCCTACACACACACCATTGCAAATCGTTGATATTGATATTTGATGACCTACCTCGTGACATGCCCTTGTTGGTCAAATTTAGGGTCCCCGTCTTGCGTGCCAGCTTCCACAGGGTATCTGTGAGCAGCGAATCATCCTCCTTGTTGGTGCGCTCGTGGAACACCGGCTGGAATGCACCATGGTTGCGCGGCGATAGACCTTGACGTGGCCTTGCCGCGGCCCTGGGTATGCGACTAGCGCTTGCATTTGATGAGCCCAGACTCTGACGCGCACTCATCTCGCAGGGAAACTCGTATTGATTGTAGCAGCCGCTGGCGGCAGGCACCGATTCCAAGTTGTAGTCGCCCACGCAATCGATGGAGTTATCGCATTCGTCAATGGGTATGCTATCCACAAAG
Organism: Drosophila koepferae; assembly: GCA_030914345.1. NCBI lineage: Eukaryota > Metazoa > Arthropoda > Insecta > Diptera > Drosophilidae > Drosophila > Drosophila koepferae. The sequence continues at coordinate 14,318 of JAUESR010000075.1, forward strand.
CTTTCGCTGCGGCAGTTGAACAACAACAAAATAGCTGATTAAAATCGAATCACATTTGCATTTATATGATTTTAGTCTATTATTTACATTTGGCGCTGTTCTGCGCCGTTAGGTTATTTTTGTTGTCAGGCAACAGCTGATGCGTGCGTCAAGTGTTGGACAACGGCCAATTGTGCGTAAGCGTTGTGCAACACCAGCGACAAATTGAGCTAACGTCTAATTAAAATAAAAATAAGCATGCATAAATTGTCCGCAAATAGTAAATGAAATAAAAAAATAAATACAAATTGTACATATAAACAAATTAAATTATATTGATAAGAAATCAAATTAAAAGATAACAAATTGCAAAATGACAAAAAAAAAGTGACCTTGCTGCATGCAGCGGAAATAATAATTTGCTTTTGATTTTCTTTAATGCTAAATGCATGTTCGTAAATGTAACACATTTGCTCAACATGCTCAAGATTGAAATAAATGCGAACTGCGCCTGCAGCTGGGCCAGCAAGACAATTGACATCAATTTGAGCTGCGCCAACTGGGGCAATGTTCGTGATGCACCTGACGAGCGCTTTTCATGAAAATTCATTTTCATGACTCGCAATTGCCAAAGCGAAAGACTAAGCTGGGTGTGTTTTATTTTGTTAATTGAAATGATCATGAACTTAAATCCAAAATCCAAATGTGCGCGCGGACCACGTGTCGTATGCGCAATTCATGCAAGAGCTCTGTCATTAGGGTGGACCAAATAATACACTACACGCTTCATATTGCATAACTTACTTGATCATCATGTGGTCATCCATTAGAGTGCCGTTCCGCTAAGCTTTGTTGTGGCTTCTGTGAGTCATATGAAAAATGAAGTAAAAGAATTACGTGTTAACAAGGTCAGACAGTCTGGCTTGTGGGTATAGTATGTATTAAATTTCTTCGAGTGCCTTAAGCACGCTGCAAAATGTTAGTCTAAGAAGTTAGCTTTGCTTGCCGAAGCGGCAAAAATGCGCACAGATTTGTATATTTCCCCATTTCTGTTTTGTTTTGGTTTTACTTGTGCTTTACCGTGTGGCTTACAAGTGAACCAAACGGTGCTGTCAATCAAAATTATGAATAATGCGCCGCTATACACCGGCTGCCAGAGGGTGCCGACCGACTAGTACCCGCCCACGCCCCCTCCTCATCAGCCACCCCACTCAAACAATTGACGAGCGGCGACTGGCTTGGCTAACTATTGTCAGTTTTCATTTGGTCTTCTAGCTGCTCGCTCGCCATTCGCAAGTCGTGTGGGGCATAGAGACTGCTGTCAGGGTGTACCTGATTTGGAGATTTTCGTTTCGTTTCGTTTCGGTTCTGTTTATGTTTTTGTTTCGTTTAGCTATTTTGATATCGTTTGCATTTACAAAATGTCCGCACGCGTCTTCAAAAGCTTTATGCGCGACTTTTTTGCGGTTAGTTTTTGTTTTTTTGTTTTCTAATATGAAGAACAATTGTAGATTTTTAATACAAATTTGAGATTGTTTTTGTCCGAAAGTGTGCCAAAAAAATAGTTCAAATGAATTTCAAGTGTATAAAGTCAAGTGTGTGAGGATTAGTTTTTGTGTTCCTTGCTCGAGCTCGCTGGGAATTATTGCAGCTGATTAAACGCGTGGCATGCGAAACCTTTGCAGCTAATCCACATTAATCGTTGGCTGAAATGCAGCTTATAGCAAATCGTGTCAATCAATAGTGCGCTAATGCTTCGCTGTTCCTCACTTCGTAGGTCAACTATGATGAGCAGAGGGCTGATCCGGAGGCAACTCGCCTGGATGGCAACGGGCGCTACTATCCCAACTGCTCATCGGACGTTTGGTTGCGCTCGTGTGAGCGCGAGATTGTGGAGCCCATCGAGGGTCATGTCAGCGGCCACATACCCGACTGGCTCAATGGCAGCCTGTTGCGCAACGGGCCCGGCAGCTGGAAGGTGGGCGACATGAGCTTTGGCCATCTCTTCGACTGCTCGGCGCTTTTGCATCGCTTTGCCATTCGAAATGGCCGAGTCACGTATCAGAATCGTTTTGTGGACACGCAGACGCTGCAAAAGAATCGCGCAGCTCAGCGCATTGTAGTCACAGAATTTGGCACAGCAGCCGTGCCGGATCCGTGTCACTCGATCTTCGACAAATTCGGTGCGATCTTTAAGCCGGACAATGGCACTGATAACACAATGATATCGATTTATCCGTTTGGCGATCAGTATTATACCTTAACCGAGACGCCCTTTATGCATCGGTGCGTATACTTAATGCGGATGAATGTTGAATGGAGATGTGTGTAGGAGAATGTGGAGAGATAGAAGAAGGCCTTATGCTCTCTATATAGGATCAAAATGACTGACTGGGACTGAATATATGTATATATATATTTATGATAACAAAAAAATACTAATACTCTCCCTCTCCCTCTCTCGCTCTCTTTCTCTCCTTACTCAGCATAAATCCCTGCACACTCGCCACGGAGGCGCGCATTTGCACCAGTGATTTTGTGGGCATCATCAACCACACATCGCATCCGCATGTGCTGCCTAGTGGCACGGTCTATAATCTAGGCACCAGCATGACCAAGTCTGGGCCGGCTTATGCCATCATTTGCTTTCCCAATGGACAGCACATGTTTGAGGATGCGCACGTAGTGGCCACGCTACCCTGCCGCTGGAAGTTGCATCCCGGCTATATGCACACCTTTGGCTTGACCGAACATTATTTCGTGATTGTGGAGCAGCCGCTGTCCATCTCGCTGACAGAGTACATTAAGGCACAGCTGGCCAATCAACACTTGGCTGCCTGCCTGAAGTGGTACGAGGATAAGCCCACGCTGTTCCATCTGATAGATCGTGCGACTGGGAAGTTGTTGCAGAGCTATGAGTCGGAAGCCTTCTTCTATCTGCACATCATCAATGCGTACGAGCAGGATGGGCATGTGGTGGTGGATATATGCAGCTATAAGAATCCCGATATGATCAACTGTATGTACCTGGAGGCCATAGCCAATATGCAAACGAATCCCAACTACGCTCAACTCTTCCGAGGGCGTCCCCTGCGTTTTGTACTACCACTTGGCGCCGTCAGTTCGTGCAGCTCCAGCAAGCGACGCTTGGTCAAATCGTTGTCCCTGGTGGGCTTGACAGCACCACCGCCCACACGCCTCAAGCACTCCGCCTCGCAGTATGCGGACATCACCTACATGGCCACCAATGGCAAGCAGGAGAGTCCCTGCAAGGAATCTAAGCGTGCTAGGTACGATGAGGATGGCTGCGTCAACCTGGTCACGCTGCGGAATACTCAAGCGGAGGCCTATCAGGGTGCCACCGGCATCTATCTGCGACCCGAAATGCTCTGCGACTGGGGCTGCGAGACGCCTAGAATCTACTATGAGCGGCATATGGGCAAGAACTATCGCTACTTTTATGCGATTAGCTCTGATGTGGATGCCCAGAATCCGGGCACGGTAAGCTTAGCTAAGTCAAGCTCTATCAAATTTCTTTGCTAATATTATTTCTCCACCCAGCTCATCAAGGTGGATGTTGTGAGCAAAACCTGCAAGACTTGGTGCGAGGACAATGTCTATCCGTCGGAGCCAATTTTTGTGCCTGCGCCGCAGCCACAAAGCGAGGACGATGGCGTCATCCTGGCCTCTATGGTTGTGGGTGGCGGACTCAACGATTGCTATGTGGGTCTCATTGTACTCTGTGCCAAGACCATGACGGAGCTAGGACGCTGTGACTTCCATACCAATGGCCCAGTGCCCAAGTGTCTGCACGGTTGGTTCGCTCCGAATGCAGTTTGAAGTGCACATTAAATATTTAACTTGTAGTTAATGTCTGTTTGTAATTGGCTTAAATCTAGCTTAGTTCCTACACGAACTTAGGATTAATGATATTCGCAATAAACTCTTGCCATTTCTTCTGGAACACCCTATTGAATTTGCGCCTCTCCACAGAGGTGAGCACCGAATACTTCATGGAGTTCAATGCCAGCTGCTTGAGGAAGCGCAGATCCGCCTCCACCGGCGCCATTGCCATGAAGGCATAGTAGAAATCATAGCTGAGTCCCTTGGCGCCCCACACGCCCGGATCATCTGCCGATATGATAATGGGAAAGTTTTCAGCTATCAGAAAGCTGGCGGGATGATTGCGCAGATCCCAGATGAAACCCAAAACCTGATTGGACAACGGATTCACCTCGATGGCAATGTTACGCTTCTTGATCGTAGACCACAATTGTGGATGCTTGGGCAGTGCAAAGCCATGTCCAATGCGCTTCGTGTTCAATAATATCGCATCCATCATATTCCAGTCTGTGCGACCATACCAATCTAGGGGCGAGCATTATTATAGATATACTATTATTTTAAGGATGATGCAGTAGCTCGACTCACTTGTCTCGCCCGCATGAAAGAAAAAGTTTGCCGTGTTGGGCATATCGGATAGCTCATTGACGTATTTACTTATCGGATCTCCCGTATCCTCCTGCCCAATCATATCAAAGCCTATAATGAAGTTTGGCTTGGCAGAGCTATGAATGGGTTTGGGAAATATGTTTAGTATTGAGTTATATTCTTTTTTTTTTTTTTTTAAGAATCTGAAACTATTGATTGTAAATTAAGTTCTTGTGTGATCAATCAAATAGCGGATCTCGTCGAGCAAAGAAATCTTCTTCTATGTTTTCGTAGTGAATTGTGTAAGGAAGGAGGAACTAACTCGAATTTAATACATAAATGTAACTCAGCACGAATCGTACGTCTCATCCCAATACTTACTGTAGCTGCTTAAAAGTGCGTATATTCTCAGCCATTTTTTCTTCTGTAGCGCGATTGCGTTTCGCATAGATGACCTTGAGGCCCACGAAGTCCGGATGCTTGGCCTTGAACTCTTCCACAATGCGCTCTAGCTGATTGGCCACATCCAGCGAGCTATAAGTGCGATTGTTGTCATCATAGAGCTGAGCAAGCAAATCCAATTTGAATTTTATTTTGCTATACAACTTTTTCATAGCATACTTACAGGCGAGAGCGAAGCTCTGATCTCGGCATAAATAATATTATCCTCGCAGAGCTCCTCCAGCAGACGCTTGTGATAGGCGCAATAGGTGGGCTGATATTTATAGAGACGATCGACAGTGGTGAAAATATTCTCGAAACGATTCCAAATCAGCTTCTTGTTCGGCATCAGCGCTACGAGGCAATGGGATAAGAGTTGGGGTAGATCATGGTTTGGGGCTGGCACTTACTCTCCGGCTTGGTGGTATGCATATTGATGTGCTTCTCCAGCTGGCGTTCGTATTGATGCCGATCCTCGGCATTGATGCGCTCCGTGCACACATTCTGCTCCTCGCTGTGGCAAAGCGAGCTGGCCGTGTCGTAGGTGAAGATCAGCACGCCATTTATATCCCGACACGTATACAGGTTGTTCGTATTGGTGAGATTCGTGATGACCCACTTGGAGCTGACCATGGCCGTGTTGTGGCCATGCAAGAAGGCGCCCTTCGGCATCTTCTGTATGATGCGAAAGACGTCGCTCTGGCGCACATATTGCTTGCCCTGAAAGAAGTGCATGGCTGGCGCGTATTTCTCCGGGTACTTGATGCCCTCGGCTATCTCCGCCCGTTTGGCAATCATGAGGATGCTGTTGGCTTTCTCCTCATCCGCCGTTAGCCAGAGATTGCCACCCAACGAGGCCATTTGCTCTGCTTTCATAATGCGCTCGCGCAGCGTTACGTAGGCTATGCATATTTCATGTAGAAAAGAACAGGGTATAATCGGGTATATCTGCTCAAATTATATTTTTACCTACGTTGATCTGCAGCCAAGAGCTGACCTAGCAGAGGCAGCCACAGGCAAATCAGCTCCACCAGCATCGCGCCGTTTGTATATAAATTATTTGATTTACTATATATGTATATGCTATATACATGTAGTATATAGTATATATGTGCCCGATTTGATGTGTTGTGTCTGGTTTGCCGTTCGCTTGCTAACTGATAAAACCGCTGGCGATCCGCGCACTAAAAGTCTCCACAGAATTTTAGATGTTTAGCTGCTCTCGACTGGGAGAGATTAGCGCCAGCTGTGCCCAGAGTTCAATGCCAGAGATTTTTTATGAGAGTTTTTATTTTTATTTAATTTTTGTTTGCAAAATTGTGCATACTGACCGACGAGGGCGCGAAACTATATACAAATATGTATATGTGCAAATATGTCAAAGCCCTGCATTAGGCGGGCTTAGCTGATATATGAATACCCTAACTGCATTTAGAGGGTAGGGTATGCAAGCCTAATAAACATGTTTGTAAGATCAAAAGGGATATGAAACATACTAAGTATACCCTGTAAATAATAGCTGCAACCTAAGAGAAGAAATCAATCTAGCTAAGAGATATAAAACATCATATAGCATAAATTATATATACATATATACCAATTCGCACCTTAGCTCATCTGCTAGTCGCGCATACCCAATCAGATATTTATTTATATATATGTATATACATATACGTATATGAAATAGTTTAGAATATATATATATATATATATATATATATATATATATATATATATATATATTTTTTTTTTTTTTGCATATTGTTTACTAACCCAAATTGTTTTGGGGCCACTAAAATTGATACTTGGCATTGAATGTGATATGTACAAAAATGTTTGCCACATTCACAAAGGGGCGACAGCACAGTAGATGTGCGAAAAGGTAAGCAATAGAAAGAGAGAGCAAAGGAGAGAGAGAGAGAAAGAGAGAGCAGGAGTTGTATTAGATTGTCACTGTCAAGAGAACAAAGCTGGAAAGAAAAGTGAAATGAATCATGGGAAATGTAATACAGAAAATAAAAACAACATTGAACTGCGCTTATCAGCGAGGCTTCTAACTAAAAAAAAAACAAATTACTTTTATTTTTATTTGTTGTTTTTGCGCAGTTCAACATATTATTCATACGTATGTAATGAATGAAAATTTCAGATATTTTAAACATTTTTATATGAGGTTTCAGTTATGGGTCAAGCATTTCAGGAACTCAACTAGAATTAATCTCCTACACAGACATTTTGCTTATAAAATGTATTTATAAATAGAAATATGTATGCATATATGTATATCAAGGTCAATGTATGCTTGTCACAGTAAAAATTGCATTAGGCGGAAGAGTCTGCTCGACCTGCTTGAATCTCTCATAGAGAAAGTGGGTCGTGTCTTGAACAGGTAAAATTTGTTTTCCTTTTGAAATTAAAAGACTAGGAAGATTTCATTTGTTGATGAATAATTGTCTAAAGACAGATAGTTTTTATTTAAGCATTGCATATCCATCCTCAGATCATATAATGATTGCGATTTTTCATAGAAGTCCGTCTATGAGATCAGTTGGAATATTATATATAAAAATATTAAAAAGTTTATTAAAATTTTTTGAATATTTTATTTCTCGCAGACGTACACCAAAAATCACATTAAACAAAACCAATACACCCTTTTAAAACTCTTGTAAATTTGTATAAATTCCTTAAATTATACAAAACGATTTCTCCCATAACTCTTCAATACAATTATATATAATTTATTAATTTTTTTTTTTACTACCTTCACAATTTTGGGCTTCATAAGTAATTGTTCCTCTTCGTTCCACCTGCAATGACTTTGCATATACTATAAAGTTTTCTTCAATTCTTATTTGTTTTAAATAATGGCTTTACTTTATTTTAAGCTGGTGACAATTGATGTCGCCAATTACCGTTAAACAAATGTACGCCCAGCCCCTAATGCGAATTCTCAGCATTAGCATCACGCTTTATAGAGGGAACAACTCATTTCGTATGCGATTAGAAATCAGCTAAGCGCGTCCGCAAACGTCAGTTGACAATTAACAGGTATGGTTTAGTATGTAAGTCGTTGTTGAGACACCCTGTAAATGGGTGATAATGTTTGAGTCTGGGTAGACCTTAAAGGAAATATAATAAATAAAGGGGAGTTTGCATTATGAAGCCATAAAATTGTTAAAAGTGGTTGACATTAATTTTGGGATCATTTTAGGTAACTGATATATTGATACCTACAGCTAAAATTCTGATATAAATAACTCAATTAACTAATTTGTTTAACTCATTGAACTAACTGATTTATGTATATAATATATTTTAAAATATGATATATATATACATATACATATAGAAAACTATATACATATAGAAAACAATACAAATTTCTTTTTTTTGTAGCCGTTATTTATTGCAGCAAAAAAATATACATATTAAAAAATTTAATTATAAAATACTTGTTCGTTCACCTGAGCTAATAAATTATTTATACGTGTTATAAAGTATAAGCAATAATCAATTAGTCAGGCATAAGTCAATAATCTAAAATTAATTTTTAATTCTAATTTTATTTTGACCATTTATTTTTTATTTTTGTGTGTGTGTGTTTTTTTTTTTTTTTTTTTTTTTTTTTTTTTATAAAACTGCCAATAAATAAGAATTGTCAATATACCCCATTTTAATGCTTCTGCCAGGGTATACGAATTAAAAAGCTTTGGGCCCGCGTCTGTTTTTAGTGTTTTGATTCACTTAATATGCACAGCGAGTCCTCCAGTCAAAAAACTCGCGAAATACTCACTATTAGAACCAATTTCAAAGAGAGAAAAAACGAGAAAAAAAAACTAACAAAAACATTTTGAAGAAAACATTATTAATTGTGAATAATGGTTGTACACCCAGGCATAATTTTCATAAAACTATTATATAATTTGCTGCCGTGAAGCTGATAAAGTGACGACAACATTTCGAACAGTTCTTGGCGAGCGCAGCGACTGAACGGGCGCAAACACCTGGACGTGGAGAGCCCACAGAAACGAACTCACATTTAATTAGCTGACGCGAGGCGTACAACAAGTCCCCACGTGTCAATAAAGCCACAATCAATATTTGTTCAGGCAGCTCAATACATTTCCTTTTTGGCCAAAACAAATCAAAGTTCGATGCAAATAAGGTGTCTGTGGTTGCTGCTGCTAGGATTGCTGGTTAATCCATCGAAAGCAGCTGTGGGGAATACTATAAGTAAGTCTTGGATGACCATGAGCTACGTTTATACAATGTCCCATTGCAGGCTATGCGAATGCACGCCAAGCAGTGCTCAGCGCCGAGGAGCAGCTCATGACTGGCGGCCGCACCAGTCTGAGCGCCAAAGAGACCAAGGTGGACGATCTCTTCATGCAGTACAAGCTGGGCGAACTGGCCCAGGGTTTCAAGCATGCCGAACAGAATGTGGCTGGCATGCATTTCTTCAATGCTAAGCCATTGATCGATCGCAGCGCCGTCTTCAAGTTTCTGCAACAGATGCCCAAGGGCGCTCTGCTCCACGTGCACAATACCGCCTCGGTCAGCTCTAAGTGGGTGGTGCGCAGTATGTCATATATGCCCGGGATGCTGCGCTGCACCACTGCTGATGGCAACAGCATACTGACCTTCCGACGCGACGTCAAGCGGCATAAGTGCACATCTCAATACGTCTACGTGGCGGATGAGCGAAAGAGCTCAATCGATCCGAAGCTGTACGATAAGAACTTGGAGAATCTCTTCAATTTATATACGCCCGTGCCACAGCGTGAGTAGCTAGCAAACTCTCAATGCAATCCAACTCAATTCATTTCATCATTGTCAATACTCCCAACGCAGTGGAGTATCCCACGATAACTGCCGTTTGGAACAAGTTTCAGGTCATGTTTGACAGCGTGACGGATGCCATTTATTATTTGCCCGCATATCGCGCCTATCACTGGCAGCTGCTCGAGGAGCTCTACAACGATAATGTGATGTATGCGGAGCTGCGCGTTGGCTACAAAGAGGTAAGCATTCCAGTTGCGAGAGTTGCTGAGTCCTGCTCATCTTCCATGCTTATTCGCAGCTCTATGATGCTAGCGGACGCACCTTTCCACTGGAGCAGTCGGTGCGAGAGCTGTACACACTGAATGAGAAATTTGTTTGCTTACATCCTAATTTCATTGGCATCAAGATCATCTTTACTTCTTGGCGCGGCTACGATAAGGATAAGTTGAGAGACAGAATTAGGGAATACCAAAGGATGCAGTAAGCATGGAATATCTGCAAGACTTTCGACCAAGTTAATGCTCTCTCTCGCTCTCTCTTTGGTTTCAGGCAAATCTTCCCAAAATTTGTGATTGGATTTGATTTGGTGGGGCAGGAGGATAAGGGAAAGCCGCTCTATGAACACCTGGCAGTCCTGAAGGAACTGCCGCTCAACGCAAATTTGATCCTGCATGCCGGCGAAACGAGTTTGTTTAACTTGAAAGCATTCCATAGTCCGATTTTGATTCGAAATATTCCTACAGATTGGTTTGGTGCCTCGACGGACATTAATCTGCTGGATGCGCTGCTCTTGAACACTACACGAATTGGCCATGCATTCGCTCTGGTAAAGCATCCCATACTTATGAATGCGGTCAAGACGCGCAACATAGCCGTGGAGCTGAATCCTATATCGAACCAGGTGTTGCATCTGGTCTCGGATATGCGTAATCATCCGGGTGCCCTGTTGTTGGCCCAAGATGTGCCCGTGGTTATTTGCAACGATGATCCGGGCTTCTGGAATGCCAAAGGCTTGAGCTATGACTACTACTATGTCATCATGAGCATGGCGCCCAGCAATGGTGGCCTCCGAATGCTGAAGACTCTCGTTTACAACTCCCTGCGCTACTCGCTGCTCACGGAGCAGGAACGGCAACGGGCTTACCGCGTGCTCGACCGCAGCTGGTCGCTGTTCATGGATAAAGTGCTGGAGGGAAAGGTTTTTTAGAGAGCGCAATAAAGAAATTATTTAAAAAAATTATTTGTATATTTTCCTATTTGCGTAAATTTAACTATGATTATTATCATAAAGTATTATTTATAAAAGTATTATTGATAATTTTTAATTATTAAATTATATCGTATAATTTATTACAAATAATTACAAATAGTAAGTATCTGTTGCTTAGTCCTGCTTCTGACATGAGTTAAGTAATGGATGGTATTCTCTTGGCAACAGCAGGCGTGCATTTGAATTATAATTCTCATTTTTCATTTATTTTTGTCTATATTTTCTTTATTCATCCTTAGTCACAAGCATTCAAGGCATTTGCCTATGTTGCTCCACGAAGTGCTCACAGCTCTCCTTAATTTGTGTGTACGCCGTAAAAAAGCTTTCCATGCCTATGCTCTGTAAATGGAACAAGATTTAGTAAGCTATATTAAGGCTTAGTCAAAGTAATTACAAAATAGGGATCCTTGATAATCTGATCTTGATTGGGACTCAAATAGCTGCCCAGCAATTTTATTTGGCATTTTGGCTCTGGCTCCAGTTTCTCGGCAATCAGTCGCAGCTCCGTCATATTATTGTCATCCATGCCAAAAATAAAGTCAAAATCGTAAAAGTCCTCTAAGGTTATCTGCAAGAATTCCCTTTAGCTATGTACATATATATACAAATTTGAATTCAAATTTTTCATACTGCGCGAGTTATGTGGTCTGTCTTTAGGCCATGTTGTTTCAGCAATGCTTGTGCTCGTCCCTGCGGCTTCATTCCCACATTCCAATCTCGTAATCCAGCGCTGTCAGCTTCCCAATTCAGTTGATTTTTTACTATTAAATTCTTTAGCACAGCCTCCGCCATAGGTGAGCGACAGGTGTTACCTGTAGATTCAATCAGAGATCAATTTATGCACTTTACACAAATCGTAAGTAAAAAACACTTACCTAAGCAGACAAATAAAACTTTCATTGTTTAAAATTTAGATAAAACAAAAAATGTTCAACATTAAAACAAATGCTGTTCAATTTTGAAGCCAAGAAACCAACTGAACAGCCTAACGGAATACTGAACTCTAGGCGAAAAAGAAAGAGATTCTATTTCATCACCACTGCAAATTGTTATAGGGTTGCCATACTGCGTAAAATAAAATGCACAAAAGCATACACACCCACACATACGGTCAAGTGCATGCATACAAACAAACCGGTAATCGTAAATATTACAATTGCAATTTAATCATTTTATAAGTCAACTACATACAACACGTTGGAACGAGAATCAATTTAGCAGTCGCTGCTTAAGGAACGCATCACACGCTATAACGCATTGTTGATAAGCCGTCTCGAAGCCCTCATCGCCTCGTTGCTGAAAGAAATTCAAATCATTTTCCAGTTGCACTCTATAAACAATTGACTCACATAATAGGGATCCTCAATGATGCGCTTATCTTTGCTAAGACCAAAATCGCCAAGCATCAGCAGCTCAGCCTTGGAGTCTTTTGGCGCCATGCGCCGCAGTTCGCTCATGTTCTCCTCATCCATGCCGAATATGTAGTCAAATTCATTAAAGTCCTGCTTTTTAATCTGCCGCACAATGTGTTTGCTGTCCAGGCCATGTTTCTGCAGTGTGCTCAGAGCACGGGGGTCGGCTCGATTGCCCACATGCCACGAACCGATGGCGGCGCTGTCCACAACAACCGAATCCAATTTGGCCTTGGCCAAGGCCTCGACCATGACAATTTCGGCTATCGGCGAGCGGCAGATGTTGCCTGAGTATTTAATTGAAATAAGATAAGATAAGTCGGAGGCATGAAATTTGTATTTTGTTGTATATATTTTATTTACCCAAACAAATCATTAAAATTTTCTTCTGGACCATTTTAAAACAAATTTGTGCGACAAAATATTTAATTAAATGTGTGTTTATCAGCCACTGTCGTTAGCCAACAATGGCGCACGAGTTGTTAGTCAGCTGTTGCCGATAACAGCTGTTGTCGATAACAGCTGTTGTTTAACCCTGCAATGGTGCCACAGTTAAATTTCGCCGTTGCGCGCTTGGTTTAAAAAATTCGAGCACGCGTGAGTGCACTGTTCGTAAATGTTATCAAAAGGTCCTTGGCCCATTTCCTGCAATCGATAATTATGCCGTAATAATAATTTTACAAGTGAAGTCTATAATTTACGTAATATGGATCCTCAATAATGCGCTTATCCGGCTTCAAGCCCAACAGAAAGTCACCCAACATTAGCAGCTTGGCCTTGGCATAGTGCGGCTCCAGCAGCTTCAGTGAAGCCATAATGCTGTTATCCATGCCCACAATATAATCGAATTTTTCAAAATCTTCTCGTTTGAGACGGCGCGCAAAATTGCTATACTTAATTTTGTGTTTCTCGAGCACGCTCAGCGCGCGCTCATCTGGACGGGCGCCCACGTGCCACGCCTCGATCGCAGCGCTATCCACATGCCATTCCGCCTGGAGACCATCCTTAACTATCATGTCATGCAGCACAGCCTCCGCAATGGGTGAGCGACATATGTTATCTAAGTGAATATTCATAAATCAAATAATTTTATTTTGTATTAAATAAATTTGTTCATTGACGAACCCACACAAACCATCAGAACATATTTTTTATCCATCTTACGCATCTCATTGTCCATTATTTAAAATCGTCAATTCATAAGTTGCAATAGGTGAATAGAATTTGTTTTGTTATTCTGTTTTCTACTACATGAAATTTGACAGTAAAGTTGAAAGTTGCTAAAATTATATAATTTTATTAAAGGAATGACGAGCAGATAAACATGACTAGACTAAGCCAGCAGGTTATCAAGATCAAGTACATATCGGCATGCTATAGTCTAGACTCTAGAACAAGTTCTTAAATATCTAACATGAGCTTAAGAATTGAAATCATATATGCATAAATATGTTCTATTTTAATATACGATTCAGAAATATACTGAGCTCTATTGCATATGTAGGATATATTCATTCACACATTTCTTTCTCTTTACACTCCTTCAAGTACTTGTAGCTCTAGTAAACATTCTCACACCCAATTCAATGTCTCTTTAAGTCTTTTCTATACCTTGAGCGAAACAGAAATTTTTTTTAAAAGGAACCAAGTCAAGTGTTCAACTTTTCACATCTCGCACTTCCGGAACGGAAGTACTGATTCGACTGCCATTCCAATTGCGAATAAGTTGAGCCATTAACATTTAATTAAAGTTCGCTTGGCCAGTTACCTTAAGCATTTCCCTGGCTATAAGCTCAGTTTCGTAAAGTTGTTGCAACTGCCACCATGAATATGCAGCAGCAGCAGCTGCCAAAGGCAGCAGACTCTGCCTCTCCCTCCCTTCCTTCTCCATCCCTTTCACGCTCTGAGACCTGCAGCAGATGCACAAATTTTTAATGTCTTTTATGATGACGGGCGGTGTCCGCAACTTTCGGAACTCTCGAGTGGCTCGCGAGGGATAGGTGGGGTGGGTTGGTTGGCTGGTGGGGTTGGTTGGTTGGCTCGGGTCGGATCGGGTCAAAGTGCAGCTGCTGCTCAGGTCGAGTTTTGTGGTGGAAGATGCAAAGCAAGTTTTATGCAAATTACATATAACAAGATAAACAAATGCCAGACGTAAGTTTTATGCATATGTTTGTGTGTGTGGGAGGCGCTGGGGGCGTGGCTTTGGCATCAAAGTGAGCTTGTCTTGTGGCAAATGTTACCATGCACTCGACGCATGCAAATTTTGCTAGCCAGGCCTTCACAACAATTGACAATTGTTCAAAATGCAAATGCATATGGAAATGCAGAGACATATGCAACAGCAACAACAGCAACAGCAACAGCAGCAACAACATCAACAACGACAACATCTCATGCATATGCGTCGAGCGTTATGTTTCGAGGCGTTGACATTGTCGAGTCTGACAAAACGACGACATTTGCTGAGATAAGATAAACAGGCTGGCATTATCAACAGCAAGTGCAAATACGAGTGTACGGACAGCATTTTCAAGTGCAAATGAGGCCCGTAACTGTTATGAGATAAATGATAAAACCATAAAAAGGAAAAACTAAACAATTAGAAATGAACAAATATGGTCGACGCCAGCGTCGTAGCCATTTTGCAAATGAAAAGCCAGCAGCCAGACGACACACAGTCTTGCCAAAAGTCTATCTAACTGTCTGTCTATGCGTCTCTCTGTCTCTCTCTCTCCCTTACTCACTATCTATCTGTATCTGTATCTTTATCTGCTCTGCCAGTCTATGTAACTGCCTGGCAGCTTCATCAAATATTTAGCGCCAGGCATTGTACATATTGTAAAGTGTAAATACGAAACGGACGTCGAAGTGGTGGAGTGTATCTGTGATAGAGCATGTTTGTGTGTGTGTAAATACAAACTACCCTGCGATGCTCTTTAAAAAGGGAGTTACGACTGCGACTTGGGCGAGGGTGTAGGTGTGTGTGACTGGGTGTGGGTGTGGGTGTGGCTGTGTGCCAACGGTGCCAACGACCAAAGATATACAAAAACAAAAACCAACGCAGCCAAAAAGCCGGCAACAACAAGCGCCAGCAACAGCGCCAGCAACAGCGCCAAATGTTGCTAGCAGCAATGTTGCTAAGCAAGCGTGTTCAGGTGCGGCTTGAGGGTTAATTTATGGAATTGACAGTTTAAGTAATAATATAACAATGAACAGAAAAAACTTACTAAGATAAATAAAATATTACTTAATATATTCTTGTGGGCAAATGTTACCATGCACTCGACGCATGCAAATTTTGCTAGCCAGGGCCTTCACAACAATTGACAATTGTTCAAAATGCAAATGCATATGGAAATGCAGAGACATATGCAACAGCAACAACAGCAACAGCAGCAGCAGCAACAACATCAACAACGACAACATCTCATGCATATGCGTCGAGCGTTATGTTTCGAGGCGTTGACATTGTCGAGTCTGACAAAACGACGACATTTGCTGAGATAAGATAAACAGGCTGGCATTATCAACAGCAAGTGCAAATACGAGTGTACGGACAGCATTTTCAAGTGCAAATGAGGCCCGTAACTGTTATGAGATAAATGATAAAACCATAAAAAGGAAAAACTAAACAATTAGAAATGAACAAATATGGTCGACGCCAGCGTCGTAGCCATTTTGCAAATGAAAAGCCAGCAGCCAGACGACACACAGTCTTGCCAAAGTCTATCTAACTGTCTGTCTATGCGTCTCTCTGTCTCTCTCTCTCCCTTACTCACTATCTATCTGTATCTGTATCTTTATCTGCTCTGCCAGTCTATGTAACTGCCTGGCAGCTTCATCAAATATTTAGCGCCAGGCATTGTACATATTGTAAAGTGTAAATACGAAACGGACGTCGAAGTGGTGGAGTGTATCTGTGATAGAGCATGTTTGTGTGTGTGTAAATACAAACTACCCTGCGATGCTCTTTAAAAAGGGAGTTACGACTGCGACTGGGCGAGGGTGTAGGTGTGTGTGACTGGGTGTGGGTGTGGGTGTGGCTGTGTGCCAACGGTGCCAACGACCAAAGATATACAAAAACAAAAACCAACGCAGCCAAAAAGCCGGCAACAACAAGCGCCAGCAACAGCGCCAGCAACAGCGCCAAATGTTGCTAGCAGCAATGTTGCTAAGCAAGCGTGTTCAGGTGCGGCTTGAGGGTTAATTTATGGAATTGACAGTTTAAGTAATAATATAACAATGAACAGAAAAAACTTACTAAGATAAATAAAAATATTACTTAATATATATTTTTAGAAAAGAAAAGATATAAGTTTTGTAATTTATTAATATAATATATTAAAAAAAAAGAAAAAAATTATTTTGTATACTATATATTCGTATTATATTCAATAATCAGAAAAATTATTTTAAAAGTTTATAATTTATTTTATAATCTTGATGTTTTATAATTTTCTGTAACATATTCAATTAGTACCACAATAATATCTGCAGTAATAATAAACCACTTATATAAAACAATACAATATGCCATAAATATGTCAACCCCTAAAAATATTCGCCAGAAATGCAGTCAACATGTGTTGTAAATCCTAATGACACACACATCTGGGCGCAGTGCAGGCGGCCAAGTTCGGCCCTGTGCTGGCCTAGCGCACAGCAGTGCATGTGTCTGCTTGCATTTATCTCGATTCGGCATGTTATGTTGCGACGCTAGCAGCAGCGGCGACTGCCACTGTGACTGCGACGGCGACTGCGGCAGCGCGACAGCGTTAACAGAAACTTGTTTTCAACGTAGTTGGGTTTAGTTTACTTTGAGACGGCGACGCAGGTGGACGTGTGCGCTCGAGAGACCCGGCTAAAGCGAATGTGAATGAGACGCGTCGCAGACGAACGAACGAAAGGTAGCGCGTTTTTAAAAATACAAACACGCACGCACACATACACATACAAATAAACAAATAAGCGGCAGCAACAGCAACAACAACAACAAGTGAAGCAGCATTCGGTTTTTATGACGCGGCGGTACGCGTCAGGTAGTTTCTTCCGCGGCTTCGATATTATTATTATTGTTGTTGTTTTTTTCTCGTGCATTTGTCCAACCGAAAATCAAGCAGCGTGTAAATGCTGTTAACAAGTAAAAACTACGCGCTCTGTACTTAGATAAACAGATAAACAAAGTTCGACTTGTCTGTGCCGCGCGATACCAACTAACCGAAAAGTGAAGAGTGCAAAAAGAATAAAAAGAGAATAGAATAGATAAATAAAAAGTAAATAATATACGAGCAATATCGAAAACGACTAACGGATACCCTTTCGCTTGGATTACTCATCCGTGGCAAAGGAGCAACGACCAATAGCGACATTTTCACTGTCGCGTTTTCACCGCCTTACACCAGCATTCGCCATCTCTCTCGCACCGTCGCTCTAGCTCCATACGAAATCAAAACCAGTATCTGAGCCAATGTATCTGTAAGATACAACGCCAGCTCCCAGCGCATATTGGAATTTACTTAAAGCGTATGCGACGCGCATACACGCACACACACACACTCACACAGACAGAGGCACGCACAACAGAGCCCAGCTCTTGTCTATTGGATTTGTACTTGTTTCTGTAGGTAAGTGTAGATCGTACTAGCGGCGCCCCTTTTCCATGAAAATACACACTGAGTGTATAAGTGTGTTTTTCCACCCTCGATCGCCTGACTAATGTAGCCTGACCTGAGCTGGCTTGCTGAGCTACCTGTACGCGCTCAGACTGACCCCGACCTGTTCGCTTTCCCATTAACAGTAGTGGAAAACCGATTTCACTGCATTATATTGAAATGCTATTTATAAACTTTATGATCGTCAGCTCTGCGCACGACCCCCTCACCTCTGCTGTTCAGTTGAGCTCCGCTTGGCTCCAGGTATCCAGGCCTGGCCTTATGCTTTGTATGCGTATGTTAGCCACAGACAAGCCAAGACCACAAGGCAAGGCAAGGCTGAAGCCGGTTTTTAGCCTGGGCCAACAACAACAACAACAACAACAACAGTAACAGCAACAGCAACATCAATTCAATTTCTACTCGCTGAGTGAGTTTTGCTGCTGATGAAGAACCTCAGCCACAGCCGCAGCGGCAGTCGCAGTCGCAGTCGCAGCCGTAGCGGCAGCTTCGGCTTCAGCCTCATTGGTGGAGCATCGACTTGTCTTCTGCTTCTTGTTCGCATCTTTTGTGGCATCTTTTTTTTCTCCATCTGAAGCAGGTTTTCTGTGCTGTTTTCTTCAGCTTTTCGTTTTCGTTTTTTATTGCTTACATATTTTGTTGGCCAAGATTTTAAGTTGATTCTTCATCGAATTCTTGTCTTATTTCTTTTTTCGCCTGTCAATCTTTATGCCTTTTTTTTGGTTTGGCCAAGAGGCTGGTTTGGCCTTATTAACACAGTTTGTGCTGATTCATATTCAGCATTTTGGAATATATTTTAATATTTGTATTTGCTGCCAGACAGTCGTACTTTTTTTTCAGGGCGCAAGCCACACCCAGTAAAAAAATTAATCATAAAAAAAGCAGACAAAAAAAAACTTTAGCTAAAAATGTTCATTAAGCGCTTTTTGAGTCATTGTTCAACAATGTGGCAGGCCTGGCCAGATTATGGCCGGAACCAAACAATGCAAAATCAAAATGCAAAACTTGTTGCTAAACAACAACAACAACAAGACGAGCAACAATTGCTGGTCAACAACAACAAACAATAAACTTCAGTTAGCCGCTAAAAATGTTTTTTATACACTTGCAGAGTCAGAGTATTGGCATTTTAGCATGACTCTTGTAACTATTTGTATATCAAGGGATATATCAATAATATGTGTTTATATTGCTATATTAACGATATATATAATGGTCTCTTATTTAGTATAAGCTTATTCTATATAATGGTTTCACATTTTGCATAAATTGATAATGCTTGACATTATCAATGTCCGCTTTGATAAACAAAAAATAAATGGGAATATGCCTAACCTATCTAGTTAATCACGTGAGCTATTTCAAAAGTTAAATTAATATATAGTACATTTCTATATATCTAAGCATCTAAGCTATGCTATAGTGCTCAGATACATATGGTATATAAACTGTTGATTGTTAATCAGTTCTTAGCATCATCAATAGAAGATCTTCATCCGACTTTTATCTATTGTATTATTATCCATTGTTTACACTCTAAGAGCATTTAGTATTCGTCAAAATCTAGATATATTTTGTGTCTCGTTAAGAGTTGTTTGGCTGCCATGTGCCCAGCCCGTCCAGGTGAGCGGCATTAGTTATTGCTGCCGCTGCTTTGGGCATGTGAAGTAGAAGTCAATAAAAGCTGCAAACAGCCAAAGCAAAATGTTAGCACAGCTCAGCAAGAGACTCAACTACCAAATGGCAGCTGGCCACTGGCAACTGTGTCAGCAGCAGTCGCTGCGTATTAAGCACACGGCTTAAGATTGACCCACACTTGCGAGACTTGACCAAGTGCGCAAAGATGTCCAATTACAGCTGACAGGCGGCGGCATAGCATTAACCAGCTAATCATGTGGGAAACTTAATTAAGGCGGCGCAGCAGAAGAAGCAGCAGCTGCTGCTTAGCCAATTAAAGCCACATAAAAATACAAAGATAATAGTATTTATGACACTTTCGCTCGGCGCAGCTTTAGAAAGAGATTCAAATGTTCAGTTGCTAGACTCATAATTTTTTTTTTTAGCAAGCTGTCGCTTATTTTATTCGCATGCTAGAATGTTGACCGTTTGAGTTGAGTGTATTATAGTATGTCTACGTGTCTGTCTGTCTCTGTCTGTCTGCTTGTCTGCCTATCTGTCTGTTTGTGCGAATGGAGTTTGCTTTAGGTGTGGCAGGCAACCCAGCTAGACCTCCTCCTGGCTACGGCGTACACAACGCGCTACTTTGCGCTTGAATTCGGGATGATCTTCGCGCCATTCCTTGGCGGCGTCCACATTGGCCGCTGACTCGTCATTGGGATCGGTCAGCATGGAGATGACAGATAGCAAGATCGTCTCCACGGTGTGTACGGGCAGCCAACGTTCCTCGGCCTTCTCGTAGCCCCATTTATCATCGCCGGGCTCGTGCAGTATGGAGATGCAGACATCGCCGTTCTTCTCGATATTCGGATGCCAGATCTCGGTGACGAACTTCATGCGTGGCGGCCGCAACGGGTTACTCCTTGGGAAAGATTAGATGAGCCTTAAAGCAACCGCCCTCGTACAGAGTGTCTGGCGGGCCAATGATAACCACTTCCCATTTGAAGATGTCCTCATCGTTGATCAGGCCGGCAGAGAAGCCTTCGACGGGGTTGCGATGCAGCTCAGCGAGCTGCCGTTTGAGCAGTAGCGATGCTTGCAGTTCAGACATGTCACTGACTATAAGATAGTAATTGGTATAGGATTAATCATCATATATGGAGTAGTGTGTGTGCTCTTTATCGGGCTATTGTTGTTCGTGTTGTTGACTTCTTTGGCGCTACTTACTGGAATTTTGTTCAAAAATTTCGATACGTTGCTTCAGTTATATTTTCTTTTTTTTCGGAATTTTGTAGACTTTTTACTGTGCTGAACTACGCTGTATGTTACGGCCAACAAACATTGACAATTCTGACCCAGCGCCTACAACTAGTTGAATTTACTTTTTACTGATTTTTTTTTTTTAAGTGTCGACAGTTTCCACAAGGGACACTTTTGTTGGGTGAAAGGAAGCAACAGCTAGCTGGATGAGTGTGGAAGATATGCAAGGAGTGGTGGTGCTAGAAGTAGTAGAGATTTATGGATGCTATGGACTCTCATCCCTTTGCCTAACTATCACAAAGTAGTTATTGATTGATTTTTTTTTGGTTGCGTTGCGTGTTATCGATAATTCCATAGTTCAGCTATATATGTATGGTAACTAAATTATTAAACATGTTTCCTTTCATTTACTAGAGAAGAGATGCTAGTGTTTTAGCATTAAGTTCGACCCATTCCCATATTTCAGACAGCATACTATGTTTTGAGCAATGAAAATAATTGGATTTAAATATTAATGCCTATTTTTATTATAATACAATCTTAGACAATCTTTTATTTATTGATACATAATTATATTTTAAAGCATATATATATTAAATGTATCGATCATTATCGATATATATCTCATATATTGATAAATAAAGTTTTAAAATTTACATTTTACATTTTATATAGTAAGAACTATAAGAATTGATTTGTTCCATCTTTCTTTCCCCTCTATCTTTCTCTCTCCCTGTCAATCTATTTGATATGTTGCCAGTACTCTAACTTCGTCTCTTTCTCTCTCTCTCCTTCCCTCTCTCTCTCTCTCGCTCTCTCTCTCTCTCTCTCTCTCTCTCTCTCTCCTCTCTCTCTCTCTCTCTGTCTCTCTATATATCTATCTATCTATCCATTTTTCTCTCTCTCGCTCGCTCTCCATCTTTCCATCTCTCTCCCCTTTCTTCTTTATATATGTTGCAAATTATCTATGTTTCTCTCTCTCCCTCTCGCTCTCTCATAAGGTTCTACATAACCACTCAATTTCTCAACCCACTTCTATAATATTATGGCTTATCTTGAAACAACTTTTCTCTAATATAAGTTAAGATAAATTGTCATTTCGCGCCACTTGTCTTGGCCAAGAGCGTATAAAGCTTCCACTCCAGCTGCTTGTATTAAGCCATACAGCATTAAATTACTAAACTGCTGCAGTTTGTCGCTAATGGTTTTGCCTTGGAGTCTTTCGACTGCTCTGGCCAACAGTCACAAACATACATATATTATCTCTTGAGTCGCAGACAAAAACCGCATGATTGCAATTCATATTTTTTGTTAGTATTATTCTATGCAACTGCTATTCGCGTATTTTGAGTTATGAATGCTGCCACACATTGTTGCAACTGCCTTTTGGGCTTGCTGTAATTGCGCACAATTGTTGCAAAACACACACACACACACACATACGGACAGTTAGGCACGTACTCATATGCCACATTTGTGTATCTCGCATTCTTATGCTTTTCACACACTCGGGGGCATAATTTGGTTTTTTTTTGTTTGCCAAATGCATTTTTGAATTTGCCACAGGCGAACCACACGTCGCGCCTCCTGCTCAGTATCGCTAACTGAAATTATGTTGCCGCAAATGTGTGAATTGCTAATGTGTTAGTTTGGTTGTTCAGTTGTTTGTTTTGCTTTTATTCAGCCAGTTCTGCCAGTTGGACCGTTTTCATGCACAATTGCCATTGCCGGTTTTTCAAGTTTTTCATGTTGCAATTTTCACCAAATTCCATCAAAGTGTTTGCGTGTGAGTGTGTGCTTGAGTAGTTTTATTAATATTTACCTGCCAACAACAACAACAGCAACGACATGTGTGTGCCCCACAGCAGCACAGTCAGCGCTGAGAACTATTCAAGTCAATAAGTACTTTTTGAGTTTTCTCTGGCTGCTGCAAAACAGCCGTTAAACATGTTTGGCCACAGCACAAGACTGACAGCTGTTGTTGCTATTGCTGCTGCTGCTGCTGATCTTGGCGACCCGTGGCATGCCCATTTAAGTGGCAGCAAATGCAGTTGCATGTCGCACAGCGCTTGGCACAAGCCAACAACAACAAATGTGTAAACAATGTGCGAGCGAACTCGAATTTCCATTTCGTTGAAGTGTCGCGCGACCCAATGATAAAATGTCGCCCACATTCAGTTTAATTGATTTTCATATAATCAACGCACACTGGCATTGGTTGTCATGGCAACTGTTTTTGGTGGGCGTGTCGCCTGCGACAATTGCATTTCCGGCATCACGCAAACTTCTACCGGTCTCTGTCGGCCCACGCTCTTGAAAAATTGCTCGACTATTGAATTGGTTGCTGTTATACATATACATATATACATTTGTTTTTTTATTTATTTTTTTTTTTTGGAACTGAGCAGGTGCTCCTTCATTTAGTCGTCGCCGTTGGGTGCTCACGCTGCGTGCCTCAAACTGCCAGCTCATGTTGTTGGACTCATCGGGCAGCTGTCGGCGTCGATCAGTTCGAATCGATTGTGCTCACTCGCTCTGCCTCTCCCTCTCTCTCTCTCTCTCTCGCTCTACTGTACCTTCCTTTCTTGCGTTGAGCAAATTGGTGGTGGGTCAGGCATTTGTTTTGTAATGCACTTGTGCCAGGAACTACCTGTTCTTGCTAAGCTTACATCATTTGAAATTTTGAATAAAAAATAATATGATCATAATATGACAGCTGTTCTCAATTTACTTGTATAGCTGCGGCGCCTCTCTTTGTGCTTCTCATGTGTATGACTAGCAAAAATGTTGACACAGCGACAGCTGCTTTTAATTCGCTGATCACTTGAACGGCTTTCCTCGCATTTCTTATAAAGTCGACCCAAATACCTTTCTTGAATAATAGCTGAGTTGCGAATTAGACTCTTTGCGTCGCTCATAGATGATAGCCATTTGATATAATGTGTTTTATTATATTTACTCGCCCTGGCGCCGTTTTAAGCGCTTCTCATATAGTCAACTTCAACGCCTCTCCTTATGCGACAGCTCAGTTGCAATCTAATATAAGCTTGCCGCTTTGGTGCCTCTCTTTGCGCTTCTCATAAATTGAAACCTAAACAAGTGACCATTTAAATGGGGCTCCCTTATTGGATCTATGAGTTACGTACTCGTTTTTTCAGTGCACTTTTATGCTGGTCGCGCACAAAAGTTTTCCATAATTTATTGTATTTTCTTTCGACTGCTGCTGCTGCTGGCGGTGCTTTCATAACGGCATAATGCTCCAAAGTCAAAATGCGAAAGAAATGGAGAGAGAACGCTGAGCTGAGGAAAAAACTAAACTAAAATCGCACAAAACGATAAAAGGAAAATGCAACACAAAACCTTTTCCACGTGCATATTTCTATAAATATATATATATTTTGCTCTCCTTCGTTTTTTTCTGCTTCTTCTTAATGTGTTTTATGCGTTTTGCAATTTTTATAATTGAGTTGGCAGTTGAGAGCGTTGAAGGGGGCCGAGGCGGGAGTTTGGCTAGAACGATAAAGTGCACTACATAAATATATATATATATATACGTATATATAGAGCTGGCATCAAGTGGAAGAGGGAGTGCCAAAGTTGTTCTGGTTCTAGATTTTGTGGCTGAAGTTGCAGTTGCAGTTGCAGTTGCAATTGCATTCACAGCAGACGCGCTGCAGTTGGAGTGTGCGCGCTCATGTGCACTGAATTGCGAACGAACAAAAAATTCTGCACTGAAATGCGATATTGTATATATATATATATATATATATATATATATATATATATATAAACTACATAAACATATATATATATAACTGAAGTGAGTACATTATATGCCGCAATTGACAGCAGTAGAAAGTTGTTGGAAATCTGATAAGCTGCTCTCTACGACTCTGCAGCACTTTCAAGGTAGACTGATTTTTATGATTGATATTTTTGCTAAACTAAACTTGGATCACGTTTATCATAACTCCCCAAATGTGATTAGATAATATTTTGAGTAGCAAATAAAATGCCTGCTTACCTAAGCCAAGTCTTACGTAGCTCAGGTTTATTTAATTTGTGCGCCATTTGTTGATGATCGTTTGCAAGCTCGTTGCTTTCAGGGCATGCATTCAAGTGTATTTAGTTAAATTTTTACTGAGCTGCAAGGACCTTGACTAGATTTTACTTAACAAGCGCCTTGCTTAAGCATTTTTTGCTTAGTTTTTACAGACATTTTAGCTGACATTACTTTAGTTTTATTTCTAATTTTTTCACATTTCATAATAACTTTTTTTAAAAAATCAAACGCAAAGGCTTTTGGCTTGCAGCTGCATTGAAATTGCAATTGCAGTCAGAGAGATCTAGCTCTAGTTGCACACACAAAAAGCCAGCATCATCATCAGCTCCATCATCACCATCGCCATCATCGTCATCTACAGTGTGGTCCCTAATGAATGCTTCCGTCAACTTTTGCTCCAGTTGTGCTCGCTGGCTCGCGTTTTTGTTGTTGTTATTTTTGTTCTTCTTTATTCAACTGGACCGCGTTTAAAAACGCATTTAGTTTTTCACGCCAGCACGACTTTAAAGCGATTTGTTTATGGCTTGGCTGGGTTAATAACTCAATTTGTCCTTTAACGGATTTGGCTGTTGGCTAAACCTAATTGAGGTAAGACCGTTCCACACGCATTACATAAGTGCTGTCGACTTAAAGAAACCCATTGGGCGACGCTGTCTGCTCTCTGGTAGCCCCAAATGGGCCGTTAGACGGCGTGCTTAAAGTTCATTTACTTTTCGAAGAAAAGCCCTAGAGAAAAACCCGGAAAGTACATCGCACTGAAAATGAGCCAAGCGCAAAATGTCATTTATAGTTTCTTTTATTTCTTTGTTTCTTTTGCTCTGTTTGTTTTTTTTCTTTTTGATTCTGTTTTCATATTTTGTCAGATCATTTCATTTTGAAAACGCTTCGTTTGTCGTTTTGTTGTCTAGTGCTTTTTCATACAGGCGGGCTCGAAAAATCCAAGCTTGGCCTAAAAAGTGCTTATTAAATTTAATGACAGCACGTTTGCTTGCGAAAAGCGTTTCGACTTTATATTTTTTTTCCTGAACCTCAACTTATAGCTCTTTTTTTTTATATCTATTTTTTTACGTTTTATGGTGGGCCGCAGCGCATTGGGAGCAGAGGCCATAATGGCACAGACTTCACATTTAATTACGTGGCACGGCTTTTCATTGAGCCGGAGACCCTACGAATGAACGCATCATTCACGGAATTGTTGCACAGCTATAGCTGTAATTGTTGCTAATTTAATGTTTTTCTCAAATTTGTAACGTTTTGAGTGTAGTTTCTTGATTTATTTTTTGTTGGCTACAATGTGAATTACACTCGACGTAAAGTGAAACCGGACATTAAATATAATTGATATAATTGATAGAAAATTTTTATAATTTTTTATAATTATTTTCAACTATTTTTAGACGTATTAAATTAAAAAAAAAAAAAAAAAAAAATGTATATATATAATACAATGGGTATTATCAATATATACGTTTGCAGCAATATCTTTTTCGAGCATTAAATATAATTGATTGAAAAATATTTTTTGGAAGACTTTTTTAGCAATTTTAAATTGCTTGAAAACATTTCCTTTTCAGTTTATAAATAAAAAAAAAAAACATTTTGATATAAAAGTCTTATATTTGTATAATATATTAATAATAATAATAAAAAATCTCTGGTTTATATAGAAACTGTTATAATTATATGCTTATATTTATATAATGTATGTATATATAAAATACTCTGTATCAATATTTTTGCCATTTCCTACTTAGCTTCAACTTGCTTTCTGTAACTACTCAACTCTGGTTTTGCTTTTGCAATTTCTCTATGATTTTTCATCTTAATTTCCTTTTCATCTAAATTTTGATATTATGATTTCCATTTGAAATGTGGAAATCTTTCGAAGAAGCTTACACAATTATTTAAAAGTCTTAAATATATTCATAGATTTTACAATACAACATTTTATACTCTAACTATTATAGTTCTCGAGCCAAAAAAAGAAAATTTGAAATTAAACTAAATTGTGATTCATGACACTTTCAAGTCTTTTACTCACTTTTACCTGTTACCTGCTCAAAACTATCTTAAATAAGCTCGCAGATCTAGCCAATTAGTCTACAGGAAATTCGCTAATAGCTGAGCCAACTTTCAGTTAAATCTTGGTTCACTTCAAAGTGTCGTCGACTGCAGTTTTGTATAAATTAGCCTTTCATAATTGTGAGCAACAATGGCGCATGGCGCACTCCAGCCAGTTAGTAGGCAGTGAAAGTAATTTAAAAATTTAAATTAATGCGCTCAGCAGCAGCAACAACAAGCAACAGGGCCTTTTGCACATTTGGACCTCGAGGGGTTATGTGCCGGTAATTTGCAATTTCCCTGCAAAAAAGCAAAGAAAGAAAGAAAACCGCGAAGACCCAGTCAAAGATGTGGCTGACTTGGTTATTATTCAACTATTCAACTGGTTTCTTAGTATGCCAGAGATGCATTACACTTGGACGGACGCCCTCTCTATGGTTGGGGTTTCTGAATTTGTTTATTTATTATTATTTTTTTTTTATGGAGCGCGCTCGTTGAACTTCAAATTGCGCGAGCAACGAAACAAACAACAACAAAAAGTGAAATTCACTTCAGTACAGTGTTCACTGGCAGTTAATGAACTGCAGCAGGAAGTGGACGATGTAACATTAGCACAGTGGTGTCTATTAAGCAAAAACTATGCTAATTTCTATAGTTAGTTTCCCAGCTTTATGAAATGAATTCATTTCACGGAAGATCTCGAGGGGTCGTCCATGCTCATGAGTAGCTGTCAAGATTTGTTTGCGTGCCCACAAATTGTTGTCTTTTTATTCACACAATTACAGAAAGGTAGAAGACAAATGGACAGACAGTTGGCATTTGCATTTTCATTTCTTTTTTAGTTTCCCCTCAATCTCCGTCTCTCTGTCTCGCACCTGTTAACAATTAAGGGACGATACCTTGAGCTCTGCATTGCAGTTGCCTGCCCAACCCTTGGATAAACTGGCTAATTAACTTTCTTTAGACATTCGGTAGACGAAGGCAAACATCGTCTTAGTTTCGTTTTGTCCAATTAGCATTTTCCAAATAAAACGCCAAGTGGACAAGTGTTGTAGATCGCCGTGCAAAGACACAAATGAAGCAACTTCTTTGATCATAAATTATTCAAGACCTGTGCGGCCGTTGCCTTTGTTTGTTTTCCATGTGACGGCACCTAAAACTAAGCCCTGTGGGAATGTCTCGATGTAGTCATAAAAATAACAGTTGAACGGAACGGAAATCAACACTAAGCCGTGGCCCTTGCAGCACTATTCACGAGGCGCCCATTCGAGTGGCATCTTGTTGTGTAAACATTGACTTTGTATCTTTTGGTAAGACAAACGTTGTAGAGTTCAGAGCTTTTGAAGATGTTGAGATTGAAGCCGAAATTGAGCTAAAGCTGTCAGGTGCGATCCCATGTTTATGTTGGCCCTAATAGTCATCAAATGCTGGCATCGAATTGGGTTAAAACGCGATTTAGTTAACGTGTTCAGTTACAGTTATTGGCATGACTGAAAGCTGTCCATAGAAACCTCAAGAAAAAGAAACGAACCAGAGCTGGCAATTGTGATTCTTAACTAGAATTTTATTTAAAGCAACAGGAAGTCTGTACTTGAAGTGAATTTAACTAGATCGAGTCAATAATTCTTATCGATTTTTCTTATCAGTTTAACCTGCATTTCCTGCCCCTGGGCTATGGCGCTGCTCTCATTTACTATTCGCGCCACTCGCTACTTGCCACTTGCAACTTGTTGAAACGAGAGTAAAATGTGCCAATTTTGTACATGTTGTAAATGCAATTTATACGGATCTAAAGAACAGGCAAACAAGAGACACGGCCACTTCATCACGCAGCGCTGGCCAAGCGTGAGGCTGCTGTAGTTGCCTGCGTGTCTTCTACTTGTTAAGTTACCCTAAGCAAGGGGAAAGTTCTTAACAGGGTATATGTGGGGTATGTGAATTTATGGAAGACAGTGTCTAGATGAACTCTCTAAAATTAAAATAAAATATTTTTGAAAACTTAAATAAGTCGTCAAAAATGTAAATATATCTTTGTCTCTGTATATATTTCAACCTTTCTCTCAATCTTTTTCTTTTCTTGAGACTCTGAGAGCTGAATAGACACCATTGTTAAGCTTTAAGCTTCCTGTCAACTTCTAGCTGGATTATCTAGCTTACTAAGTTGTCATATGCTTATAGAACTTTCATATCTGTATTTTCTCGCATATATCAAACATTATAAGATTACAGAGAATATATTTCATAGTTTTATTTTACATATCTTCTTTCAGTCAGCTTAAACTTCTTTGGCCAGATTTAAGCAGCAATATAAATATATATAGACCTCGTCAACTATTTATGAGACATCTACAGCATATCTGCTAGCCAGGCATTCTTGAGTATTGAACTTGTACGTGTTTTAGTTATTATTCTTGTTGCTGCGAGTGCAACAAAGCGGCAACAGACGGCTGCGAGCACCATCCGTTCAGCTCGTTCCAGTCGCGGCTGCATCTATTGTTCTGGCAGCTCGTGCTTGTGCCAGATTAATGCGCCGACTCTCAGACAACCAGCGAGCCAGCCAGCCAGCCAGCCAGCCAGCAAGGCAGGCAAACTCGGGCGAGGCAGCAGCTGGGCCACAGGTTTCGATTTCAATTTAAGGCGGATGTTCGGTTTAATTGCGAATATGGTCATTTATAATTCATAGAGCGGCGCATGAGCCCTCCGCATAAAGGCATCTCAGGTTGCCGACAAATGCCGTTGAACTTGAGGGTTAGGCTTTGAGGCTGAGCGCACTCGATGAAAATCAATCGTTTGGTCGATCGAAATTGAAAGGCATCATCGTCTTGTTAACGGTTCAGTGGCCGCAATTGCCATTGCCATTGCACTTGACACTGCAACCGTAATGCTATTGGCGTTTCGCAGCTGGATGGATTACTTATTGCTGCTGGCTGGCCAATTGAATGGGACACTGAGGCGAGCGCGTTTACTTTCACTGCAGCTGCAGCGGGCCAACACGTCGTATGCTTGATTGAAAGCGCGAAGCCAAAGTTTAATTGAATCTGTTCGGACAACAATACAAGCACAGCGATGGAGAGAGAGAGAGAGGTAGAATGGGAAAGAGAGAGGGAGAGAGACATACACTCAGGCATACGCAGTAGCTGCTTGTAATTGGCAACTTTCAAACTTGGCCATTTCTTTAAGCCATTTGAAAGTTATTGAACAACAGTTTGAAACTTTGCCAAAACAAAACTCAGTTAACTAAATGAAAGTTTGGCATTTACAAATATTTTTTGTTTATTTATTTAATTAAATTTGATTCACAAAGTTAAAGAAATTGGCAAATAATCCTTTTTCAGATATTTTATTTATAATATGTTTTGAAAGGAATTTAGTAAACTTGCATCAAGAATATATTCATTTGAAAGTTTCACGTCAACTCAACCCTTTCACTCATCCAGTTATTTACAGGGTATTTTTAAAACTTGGTTTTGTTTGCTTGTTGACTTCGTCGCAGCTGCGACAAAATCAATAAGAAACGCACCTAAGCCACGCACGACAGTCGTGTCTCTCTAAATTGAGGGCGTGGCATGCTGGCATGTTGGTTCTGTTGTCGCCATAAAATTGGTCAACAAAAAATGTGTACAATTATGTGGTGTTGCGCGACGCCCATAAAATGCAGCTCTATCGACCAGGTCGAAAGTAAGTTTTTTTTTTTTTCTTTTTTTTTTTGGGCTTTAAGCGAGCGAAAACAAAACTCGTTTGATGTAACTGAGATTTGGGTGCCGCTTGCAACACAGCTAACAACGGGTTTTTCGAGCCCCCCAACAACATGAACCCTTGAGCACATATGGGAATGCCATGCCACATACACATATCTATATATATATATTCGATGGTATAGGTGTGTGTCGCAGTGACTTTCCCATTTGCGGAGATTTTCATTTTCACATTTCACATTGGATATTTCAATATGCAAACGAACGAAATTCGTCTCGTTTGGTTGTGCATAGCACCAAATGGGATTTGGGCTTATGAATATTGACA